>PNEQ01003206.1:52248-62958 GCA_003012365.1 Medauroidea extradentata | reverse complement strand
GACCTCAGTGTGGGAAACAAACTTGATCCCCCCCCCCCTTTTTTTTTTTAAGAGAAAAAAGTGTCCAGCAGACATCCAATCTGTAACCCTCCCCTTCTCGTAGCCATTATCGTATCACTTTTACGAGCATAATACAGTAGAGCCCCAATTTAATGAACTGGGGAATAGCGAAAACAGCGATTTAACGAAAGGATTTTTAGGAATCTTCAAAAAATATCAAAAAATGTATTAAATAAGTAACTGACTTTGATAAAATTGAATATTAATTGTAAGTTAAGTCATTTAAATAATACTAGCACTGACCGCCGTATACACTTATTTCTCCGTAGAAAAGGTTAAACCATCTGTTGAGAAACAAAAAAAAAATTGTTAAAATTCGTTGAAAACTTTGGCTGCAGAAGTGATTTTGAGATACGCACGCGCAAGCGGCCAAGCGCGCACCTAGATCCTTACCTGGCGGCTGGCGAGTGAACGAGCATCTAGGTTCCCAGTCTCCACAGCGTGGCAGTGGACAGCACAAGAACTAATTCACAGATAGTACTTTCCGTTAGAATGCGCTGCAGTGTGGCGTGTTCTATTGATTAATTCTGTTACCGATAGAATGCAGTGGTGTGCAGCGTGATTATTTACACTCGTATCCCGTGGTAAAACAAGTGAGTTTATAAAAAAAATACGTAATATTATTTGTGCAGACTTTTTGCAGACTTTTTGCAGAGAATTTATTAACGTAAACCTAAATAATTAGTTTCTCTGGTGCTAAAAAAAATGCTATAGTGCAAAGTATTTTTAGCGAGCAGACCAACGTGAGTTTGTTTCACAAACGCGGCTGCATACAAACTACGATGACCACTGCGCATATTTAATTAATATTTTACCGTTGTCCTGCAAACTTTTAATTCAGTTTTCATAAAAAAAATATTTACCTTTTTTTATGGGATTTTCCTTAATTTTGTT
This sequence comes from Medauroidea extradentata, assembly GCA_003012365.1. Taxonomy (NCBI): domain Eukaryota; kingdom Metazoa; phylum Arthropoda; class Insecta; order Phasmatodea; family Phasmatidae; genus Medauroidea; species Medauroidea extradentata. The sequence continues at coordinate 62,004 of PNEQ01003206.1, read as the reverse complement.
GGTGGAGCGGGCCGGAGAGAGACGGAAATATTGACGGCTCAGCGGTGTTAAGTCATCAGTTCTCATGTGTTGATGGCGCACGCAAGGACAGCCTAACTCATCATGCGCACATTGCGCACGCTCGCTGAGCGTTCCACTGGAAGTTCTTTGCCAATTTTTTTATTTTCACGGCTGTGTCTTACCTATTGCGATAAATGAGTTTTGTTATTGTTTTGAGCCGATATACTTTTTTTTTATTTACATCAAATTCCTATGTATCATGCCCGAGGATTTAATTTTTTTTATAGGGAAAGGGTGTGAAGTCGGATTTAACGAAACATCGATTTAGAGTAAACATTTTCGGGTCCCATGGCACTTCGTTAAATCGGGGTTCTACTGTAGTATATTAATACTGGTAAAGATTAATCTTCATTATCTAAGATATTCTCGTTTACCATGTGCTCCACAGGATTTTTTGTACCTCGCCTCTACCTCACACCCAACCACTGAAAATAACAAATAACCATGTCTTGTTTGTTTGTTGTTTTTTTTTTTTTTTTTTCCTTACTTCTCGTAGCTGTACTTCTGGCGCTGACGTGGTCGATCACTTGCTTCATGGGATGTCTTCATGACTTAGCTTTTTGACGCACGTTTACCTTTCTCTGCTTAGAGTATTGCACTGTGGCAGGAGAGAGAGAGAGAGAGAGAGAGTGTATGCGTGTGTGACTGCATAACTGCAAGAGAAGTGAAGGCACTACAAAAAAAAAGAGGGTGGCGCATTATCAGCATTACACATCAGCAGGGCGAGTGTCTGGGAAGTAAACACGACTGGGCAACGGGCAAGAACGACATAAGTGACTAAGTTTGGAATCGTCGATGGTGCTGTTTTTGCGTTATTTCGACTCTTTCCACACACTGATAATAACTGGGTGTGCCTTTATTAAAAGGGCACAAGTACCGAACGCAGTACATACTGCACAACGGCCGTCTTCAAACTTGGCTTGATTTTTTAAGCTCAAGAGACCTGAGTGTATGTTGATTCATTCTTTTGGTGTTGCATAGGAAAGTTCACCAACCCAGTGGCCAGCGAAAAAATAATGTTTTGTACTTCAGTAAATTTAGTTTCCTTTGACAAGAGTCTTGTAAACGTTTTTAGATTTATTTTTCCACAAAATTCTACGAACATAAGTTTACACAATCGCGAGAAGGCATCAGTGCTTGGTGTTCCATTTTTTTTTTTTTTTTTTTTTTGTGACGTGGATTGTTCATATGGATCATTCGTAGATATGATTTTACTCGTAAGAGATCTATTGATATAAATATAAACTTAAATTATTATTTGCCATTTTTTGTGTGAAAAGATACAGATGTCAGACTAAATATTCGCACGAGAAGAAGCTCGGTGTTTTATTTATTTTTTCTTTGGGACCAGGGGCAGTCATAGTTACCGTTCAGGGTTATTCTTTAGATTGGAAGACGTCCATCTAGTGATATAAATTTATATTTTAATGATAACTTGTCTTATTTTCCCTCAAAACGCAATGAAAATCGAGACCCCATTGGATACATTTTGCAGAAAAATTTCGATTTTAAAATTTAGTAAAGTTATGTGGAGCAGAATTAAAAAATAATATTCTACATACCAGGCACAATCATTTCTTCGTCTGCACCATAGGTATTGTAAAATGCACTTCTCACAATTCAAAATGGTAAATAAACATCTACTTCAATTCCATAGTTTTGTGACACTCAAAGCCCATGTATACAACGCTTCGCACAAAACGGCGGGCAAACTTTTAGTCACAACTTTACCTCTAGTAGTGGCGGAATTCCGTACTATTACTTCAGCGTTGCGAAGTCACTTGTTCCACGTTTCCGGAACAAAATGTGTGTGGTCACAAAAGCGTAAGACATCTGTGGTGTAGGACCACATTGTTTGTCTTTTTGATTCTGTTTCCGAGACTGAATTTACGCTTGAAATGTGATAAAATACAAGTGTTCGTTTTGTAACTTGATAAAAGGGAATTTAAATGCAAAAAAGTCGGCAAATTGATATCAACGTAAAATTAGAAATTTTTAATGTTGTTGACCGAGGTGAAAAGAAATGTGATAACCGTTTCGACATCCCGGCATCTACATTATCGACAATAATTTCAAATAGATAGCAGGTTGAAAATAACACTGCCTTAGTTGGGGCAAATCGAAAGCGTGTTAAGTGTGTAAAAATGAAGAATTGGACAGTAAAATGTTTGACTGTTAAATGGCGTCTAGGGCAGCAAACACAAATGTTTTGGGACCTATTCTCTAATAAAAAAATCAGCAGGAAGCATTGAGAATCGGAATCAAAAATTTCCAAGCATCTAATGGCTGGCTTTCTAAGTTTAAAAGCCGCTGGAACCTTGCCACACTCAAAATAGTATGTGGAGAAGAAGCTGGCGTTAACCAAAAATTTTTGAGAGCTAGCTTTGAGTGTGGGATACAGTGCTAAAGACAATGGCTAGTGATATTTTGCCAAGGTTAATTTTTTGGTCTCACTTTATCCCGAACAACAAATAAAAGAATTTTGTAGTGTTTGTCTTTCTCCTTTTGCAAATTTGTCACATCTTCTGGTGTTTCCTTATAACAATGTATCAAATATCGTCACTGTTTTTGCTGAAACAGTTGCACTTTACAAATTGATGTACTGTATATGGTCTTGTGTCTTAATAGGCCACCGTCAACAGCTAGCAGTGAAGATACTGTGGCATCTGTTGTTGACACTGACATACTACCAGACATAACTCGACCACTAGACAGCCTGACGTTATTGGAGCCTGCACAGTCGGAAGTGTCTTCAGCAGTTGGTTCTCCAGAATCCTCTGGCTTCTCATTCGCCCAGGTGAGCAGAATAAGTTGTTGGTGATGCTTGACAGGCAAGTAGAGTTTTGAAAGAAAGCTACTGTGCCCGTTATAAATATAATGTAATTCCTAATGCAGTAAAACCTCTTTATAACGACTACCTGTCTATAACAACCCGTTTTTGGAAACCGCAGTTATTTAATCTTTTATTTTATTTCAAATTTCAAGGAAATCGGCAAAAATGGGTTTTTGTGCGCTGTGTTGCGTTTCTAGTGGCGAGAACTGTACTCCACTCCACGCGTCAAACCTGCCATAACGGTAGTCTTATCTTCCTTTCCCTTCACATGAATACCTGGCACGCTCGGCGTTTTCTAACCTTTGTTCACGTGCCAGTGTTCTCTTGCTTGCTGCTAGATATGCTACACGCTCTCTGTTTGCTCTATTGTAATGACTTTACTGCGCGACTTTTGGATTTCTCTTGGTTTTTTACGATTTATGACGACTTATTATGCTTTGATTTTCACGATTTCAATTTGGTAATTTATTTGGTTTGAGCTTATGAACGATTTTTGACGACCCACGCAGTTCTTTTGGCTTTCGATTTGGTGACAGTTATTAGGCTTGATTCTGTAAACGATTGACACATCCGCGCAGTTTTTTTGGCTTTCGATTTGATTACGATTATTAGGCTTGGTACTGTGAACGATTGTTGACGACCCATACATTTTTTAAAACTTCATACAGACTTTAGATATTTCCATAATGAGTGGAAAGCGAGTCGACTTGTCGCATCTGAAGAAGTATGAAATAATCAAGGGAGTGGAATCGACACAGAAGCCGAAGTCAGAGATTGTTCGGGACTTCGGCTTCCCGATATTGTTTACGATCGGCCCTTTAATGTGTCAGACTTTCTTTGATTGTTTGTTTAGTGTCCCATCAACGCAGTGATAATAGTAGTAAACAAATCATCTGCCTAATTTATCACGTTTGTTTTATATTATATCTGGGAAGTTTTTTACTAGTGTACTTGTAGTTTTTTCATAATTTTTTTTTCCTTGTGTACACTTTAATAAATTTAAACATTTGCTTGTACAACCGCTACGACTATGCTGTTAACTGTAATTAATAGTACACTTTTAGTAGAGTGGGCGCCATGTCGCTACATTTTCTTTGTCCTGAACAAAATATTATGTAACTTTGTTTTAACTGAGCAATAACGTTACATCACAGTGCACCCCTGCGGTTATCTTTCAGTCGGTCTCGAGGCAGAGCAGGCTGACGCGCTGAAGAAAACAGCTGCTGTGGCTGTGTGTGGTAGTGATCGGTGCATGCGTGCGCGCGCAGCCATCTCCGGCACCCACCCCCCCATATCATGGTCTATCTCGCCTCCCGGCCGGCCGAGCAGCTAGCCGATAACAAGCAAGCAGCGACACAGCACGTAACCTCACAGTGTGTGACTTTCTAAGCGTTCACTGCGTAAAAGAAAAGCCCCGAGAGTTGAATACACTATCACCTTTTCTTTAAAAGACGTCTGGTCATAAATTTTGTTTATAGCTAAGTTTAAATGCAAGATTTATTATTGCTTAGGATGACTGAACATGGACTTAATTGCGAAAACGACCTATTTTTATACATAGAGGTTCCAAATGGGTCCAAAATCTTATAACGACCCTAATCTCGGGAACCGTGAGGGGTCGTTATAAAGAGGTTGTACTGTATACAGTATAATCCCATTACAAGTAAGAGATATTACTAGACATTCGTAATTATGAGTGTTTTGTAGTGTACCATAAGTTTGTATGTGCGGTTTGTTATAAAAGTTTTCGGTAATTAAGAGTGGTATAGGTGATTCGGAATAAAGTGAGCACTGAAAAAAGTCCAGATTAATTTCTATTTTCTGCCAGTTTATATCTTTCCGCTCCATGTAAACATCAACATTGCCACTTGCTTTTATTTTCGTAGGCTTGTACAATGTTTACATTTATATTACACTGCTCCGATAAATGTTATCTACAATATCTACTCATTAAATGCACGGGTGCTAAATATATGCTATACTCAGTAGTAAGCTTAGTTATAAATACCTGCAAGTAAACATCTTATAACACTGGTGTCTCTGTGTTTACTTGAACGGCGCTGATACCGTTACAAATCTCGTAAATGTATTCACAGTATGTTCTAACTTTTAAACTAAAACCGTCACTAAAAACATACACGACACACGCAACTCAAGATTACACATTGCAATAAACGATGATGACGCACGTAAAGAGAAACAATAAATAACTTATTTTTTAAATGTGTGAAACAGGAAAAAAATGCTGTTTCTATTTCCAGATAGGCTACTCAGGCTGGCGATCATAAAACAAAACAACTTAGATTGCTAATGACTTCTCATAATTTACCAATCATATTCGTAAACAGTCACTTCTAGTACTTTTGAATGTGTTTATCAGAAACCCATATTCATTACACAACAGACAAACAAACTGAATGACACAATTCGCTTCCAAGCGAAGCTTGGCGAAGCGGCGAAAACCTAACTCTGATGCCATCTGTCGGTGGAACTTTAAACTACTTCTGTGGTGTGAAGTATTAGCGGCGTGTGCCAACGACAATCTGCTCGGTTGCGTTGCTTTGTGCTTGCGCTAATAAAATAAAATTATACAGTCGGTTGGTATGTCAATAAGAACTTAAATAAATAAACATTTTAAAGCATATTAAATACAGAGAGGTCGTTTGCATTTTATGTTGTTTCACTAATGCTGTATTCAAATAAGAAAATATACGGAACTACATTCAATTATTCGCTGCCAACCATACAAACAATAATGTAACTGTTGTTAATGTTGACTTGTATGCAGTAACGGCTAGTGATTTTTTTCAAAGGTTAAATCTTTAGTGCTCAATTTATTCCGAATGATCTAAATCATCATGAGCTTTTTCGTAGATATGAGAGATTCACAAACATCAACATACCGCCCAAATTTTTTTAAAAATTATAAGTAATCAAAATAAACACAAGTGCACGTGAGATTAGCTATTCATCAATGTATTGTGCACAGTGTGAGATACGGCAACGGTGGAAATTCAGTTATGTCTGGCCACGCTGTTGTTACTTGCTCATCCTCTGTTGTTATGGATGCCATATTGGTACTGCACGAAAACGAATGTGGCCTGTTGAGTACAGAGCATCGCTTGTGTGCATCTTGTTTTTATTCTGATAACGAATGGCACTGTAGAATCAGTTACAAACTTTTTTTTGTTCTTTATGTTATACAGCAAGAAGTTAAGTTTACGAAACTTAACCTTTTAGAGTTGTTTCTTGAACGCGTTAGTTTGTTCGACAAAGTACGCAAGCAAACTTCATTTCAATCACTTTAAAACACCTGAATTTGAAGTTTTACGCTACCCAGTTCATGAAAATCTTGTGTGATTTTTTATACTTGAGTGTTTTTATTTTGGCGAAAATTGTGTAGGAATGGATAAATAAAATGTACTCGGTTGGAATCATGTACTAAAATCGTAATTGTTTTAGTTTTTAATACTTCAGAGTGTACGGAACAGCTGCTACTCTTTTGTTAGTAAAATCATAAGACATACTGTTGGTGGAAAGTTGTTTGTTTCAGCCAATCACAAGTGAACTAGTAGTGCTGTTTGTTTTAGTTGCCACCTCTCAAATCGATTTGTTTACCGTACGTTTTGTCGTGTTGTAGCGAGTGAAAATGGTAACATAAGAAACTAATAAATACATTCCTCTTCATTTTTGGCAGTTTGTTTAATAAAACAGATATACTCACTATAACCAATGTAACCTGTACTGGTATTATTCCCGTCCCATGTAATCATGACAATAACTTAAAAAATTGCTAGTTTATGAAAATATACTGTTCTTACGACATTTCGTAGTGTCGACAATTTTTGTGCCATTATGAACTCTCGTTTTACAAGATTCGACTGTAGTTGAATGTAGCAGCAAAAGAGTTTGTGAAGCGAGTGTTGGTCCAAAATGCTAGTTGGACCAACGTGGCATGCATGGTCCAGGAACTGTGATCACACCGCTAGGCATGCCCGACACTTGGGCAGGACGTTGGTTCGAGTCACAAGTAGGGTCTTTTGGACGTCACCTAGACAGTCCCTGACGATAGACTATGGCTGTTGGGCGGCGCAAAATACCTGACGGGCTGCTCATGGTTGTCTGCTTCTACATGTGTGCCACCGTCACACAAAAACTGCCATATATATTCATGAATAATGTGCACCATGATTTTTGCAACAAATTCCAGGGAAAGAAATTTTAAGTGCCTTGTTAGTATGTAAAAAAAAAAAATTCACGTGTTTATGTGACAGTTAAGCAGTGCAAGGGAGGCTACAATGGTTAGCCAAGGGGGAGAGGGGGAAGAAGGAAGGAAAACTTGGACGGAAACAAAAAAAAGAGAGGAAAGATAACATTCACACTGGCTATAGTGTGACGGCTGTAAAGAGGGTGTAGGAGAACCGTGGAGGTGAGGCTGTTCCTCCCATCTCCGTAGCTTGCCACGTCACTTGCTGTGTGCCAGAACTTGCAGAAAAAGAAGAAAAGAGAGAGAGAGTTGTGCGTGTGTGTATTTGCCTGTGCCAGTAACACTTCTCTCCCGAAAAAAAGTGTCACCTTCCCCCCCCCCTTTTTTTTTTCTTTCCTTACGGAATGATTGCTGATCACGAGACGTAAAATTTAAGTTCTCATGTTGCTTCCATCGGTGAATTTTCTTTTATGCCAAGTCAAATTGCTGAGCAGCATACGTTGTAATGAAAGTTTAAAGTACCTGTATGTACTTAAGACAGAAGCACAAGTACTCACGTTTTAGTACTTGACAGATACACACACAAATAGGACAACACATAATCGCGGAAGCGCGTATCGCGACATTTCGCTGCTTAGAGCAGCTTCCTCGGATGAAGAGACATGGGGACGAGGAAGCTGTTCAAAGCAGCGAAACATCACAATACATGCTTCCACGATTGTGTCATCCTATTTGTGTGTGTATCTGTCAAGTACTAAAACATGAGTACTTGTGCTTCTGTCTTTTGTACATACTGATAGCCTAGCGGCCTCTTACTTTGTTTTAAAGTACCTGTGTAAAAGCTAGTAAACTTACGGCCATCATCAGACAAGTTTTTATGCCACGTATTGTGTAAACATTGACTAACATTTTGAACAAGAATGTGGATATGGACAGATGAAAAATAAGGGTTTTAGCAGCGATAGTTACATCAGATAAATGGGAGGGGGGAAGAAAAGGAAGAGAGGAGAAATCTGGGGCGAACCGTGTGGTAAGAAATGCACACACACTCACTCACTCTCTCTCCCTCTTTCCCTCCCCTCCCCCCTTCCCAACACACTTGACACCCATCAACCTACGCTACCAAACTGCCCCCCCCCCCCTTTTTTTTTTCAGGTCCTTTTATCCACGGTTTTTTTTTTTTCTATTTTCCATGTATAATGGCACCCCTGAATTTTTATCAGTTGTTTCATAATAAAAGTGTGAGGTATACACGAGTAACTACGGTACTCTCGCGGGTTGCAAAATTACTTCGTAGCACAAAAGAAATACATGATCGGACTTGAATAATTACCACTCGTGTTGCTGTTAAAACACTAGAATTAAAATAGTACACTTAGATCAATATTAAATACATTTGAATGAGTAACAAGCAGGTTCAATGCATAACTATCTGTGTAGTTTTTATTTGGGATTCCACTTTGTAGTAGAGTCCGTGCACGGGATTGGTAAATGTGGTTATGCACATGGCAGTATTTGTAAACAAACTCTGATAAAAGGTTAACAAAGTTACGTGAAACAGCTATGCATTCAAATATGCACCGGATAAATGTAAGTACAAATCATACGTGCTAACGTATTACCGTATTTACCCATGTACCACCCGCCCCCATGTATTATCATGTAAGACCTGCACCCCATATTGTCAACATACTCTCTTCTATTTTGTTTGAATTTAATTAATTTTTGCGTAAAATGCATAATGAAATTATACCCCAAAAGTATACACATGCACCCCTTATCTTTAATATGATAGAATGAAAACATAATTTTTTCACTATTAATTTACTTTTGCGTAAAAACGGCAAATGATCCATGGAAACGTATGCTGCACTCTGTTCTCTACAAGCTGTAACTGAAGAATGTGCACAGCCGTGCTGTACTGTGGCACATTCTGATGGAGCCACGAAACACTATCTCGGCCTCCGCGCTGTACTGTGGCGCATTCTGACAGAGCTACAAAACACTATTTCGGCCTCCGCGCTGTACTGTGGCGGATTCTGACGGTGCCACTAAACACTATCTCGGCCACAGTGGTGCTTGTACGTGCGTAGTTGCTTGTTCGTGCGTAGATGCTTGTTTATCGGGCCAAACAAGTCAAATAATTAGGGATGTGCGAACTGTTCGAAATTTTGAGTCGAGTCGCATATTGTAACTCGACTCGACTTGTTGCACTTCTAAGTGTTCGAAAAAATCGAGTTTTTAGGTTAGGCCTAACACAGGAATTGTTTTAATTCCATTTAAAATTACAATAGTATTATTACGGTCAGAAGCGTAATTGAAAAAGTTTTAGACTGTTTTAAAACACACAAATTAAAAGAACTACAGTCATTCATTTTTTTACCAACACGATCTTATCACTTGAAATTTGAAAACATGCACCTGTACAAACAAAAGCAGTCGCGTTTCTCATCGAATACGGCCTGTTTAAACGTATTGCGGGTGTTAATAAACAGTGTTGATTGAAATCACAGGTATTATTTTTTATGTGTACATTATCCCGTGACACGTTTCATATTGATATACCAGAACAAGCATTCGCGCTAACAGCTGCATTCCGCCATATTGTCTACTGTTCAACAAACGAGCAAGACTGTTGTTGCAGTGATTCGATATG
>PNEQ01003206.1:36821-51248 GCA_003012365.1 Medauroidea extradentata | reverse complement strand
ACAACAGAAAGCAGTTCTACTGTCTTCAAAATTTAGCTCAACATTATCTTTCTGTACCTGCAACACAAGTAGCGAGTGAACGTTTGTTTTCCTGTGCAGGGAACACTGTCACTGTAAGAAGGGGTAATCTGAGCCCGGAGCACGTGGAGCAACTAGTATTTCTCCATCATAACATGAAGCAATAGTAACTCCTATTTCTTTGTAATGTAAGAGGTCTATGTGTAATTAAACTGTGTTTGTGTATCCTGTTATCTAGTGTAAAAATAGTGTGCTTCAGAGAAACTTGCATATAAAAGTATTTTAAACAATACTTAAATATAAGTAGGTTAGTACTAGTTCCTACATAGATATTTATTTAGCCTATATATGTAGCCAGTAAAAAATAAATACCAAGTTTTTAGCAGAAATTTTTTACTGGTACATTGTCTCGAAACTCGAACTCGACTCGAAACTCGATTTTTTTAAAAGTGTTCGACTCGAACTCGACTCGAATTTAAAAAGTGGTGTTCGCACATGCCTACAAATAATGCATCATCAATCAACATCGTTGTAATATGCAGACATTTTTAGAATAAAACAATTCACTAAATGGCATGGTGCTGGCTTGGCGCAGCTCAGCAAGGCCCGGCGCTGCCTAGATACTGGAGTTTGGCACGTCCCTGAGGGCGGCCATGGCGCCACAAGCTGTACGCACCTTACGTTGGTACAGGGCGTGGCTGACGGTAATGCCGGTGTTGTGTATTTACATCTAATGAGCTACAATCTGATGTTATATTGTATATACTTATATTTCCGTTGTAATAAATGCTTCCAGCAGTCTGTGATATATGGTAAATCCCATTTTTTGAGGCCCATTTTTCTTCCAAAACCTTGATTTACTACATGTATGACCTGCACCCAAACTTTTAAATTTGGTTTTTTGGAAAAAAGGGGCAGGTGGTACATGGGTAAATAAGGTACTTTGGTATATAATAAAAGACAACACAGCGATTGGTGAAGTGTGGGCGAATGCTAGTTTTAGGTTAATTGAGTAAGTGTTAAAAATCAGAGCGTAAATGGTATTTTTGGTTGGACGTGACTGCTATCTAAAAAGACGGTCAGATATTGTCTATCCCATGTAAGAATTCCATGTTTTGACAGCCGATGCTACCAATATTTTTAACACGTGTCAGACACGTGGCAACCATTTAAAACAACAGGAAGTGACCGTATGACCGGATGAAGTAGTAGTGGCAGCCCTGATCAACAAATCGGTTACCTTCCATCGCCGACACTGAAAGTAGTGTGTATTATACGTGAAAAATAAGTACGCATTTTGGAGGAAACGTAATATAATAACATGGCTTCGTATCCAGCATTAGTCAGTTAACTATTTTATTATATTGAAATTACGCAATTTTATAACTAATTTACAAACAACCGTGCCATTATCAGTCGACCTGTAACCAAAACAAAGCACGGCCATTTGCGAGTGTGAAACGTTACCGCGTTCGCGTGTGTTTGAGATTCTTATAATGTGTTAACTTTATTATTCTGTGCATATATGTAATATATTGTAATGTGTAGATTATAAAAACCAGCCTGTAATCGCCAATGGGATATTATGACGTCCGGCAACCAAAACAAAGAGTGGCCATTTGCGTTGCGAGTGTTTCAGGTTGAGCTTCTCGTGTGTTTGTGTCCGTTTGAGATTCTTGTACGGTGTTATTTTAATATTTTGTGCATGTATGTAACTGTAATATATTGCAATAATTCAGAGATTAAAATACGCTGCTTGTAATCGCTAACGACAACGGGATATTAAGACGTGATTTGGAAAACAGAAACTTCAGCTGGCATGACTACAAAAACATTAGCTAAATAAGAAGTACGTAATCCGTCCAGACAAAAGTGCTACATAAAATTTTAAAAATATTACCTAACTTTTATTTTAACAGAATTTGTGGGTAAACACCTACGGTTCTTGTTGTAGTCTTCTATGTAAATATGCTTTTTCAAGGCGCCGGCTCAATAAATTCTTTTTGTAGATTTTTTATTTTTATATATATATATATATATATATATATATATATATAAATCAAATAAGTGGTTAATATAAAGTCCACGTAAGATTTTGTGATTACCGTCAGCTGCAAAAGTTTAGGCCTACATATTACCAAAAGAAACTGCCAGAAGACGTACGCCTATATATTTCTCTGTCATTAAAGTGTACTGGTTTGATGAAATGTGTTAATTAATCAACAAAATATTTAAACCTGATCTGGGCAATTAGGCCTACCAATGTTTGTTTATTACTTACGCTTTTATTGCTATATTATTTCCGTTCAGGTTGTGAGAGCACAAATTTTTGCTGTATAGCCTACATAAAGTCACATGACTATAATAGGCTAACACTGATATTTCAAAGGTAGGCCTACCACAAAAGGTAAGTTTGTTTAATAGTCTACAACTGGAAACTTAAACTAAGCCTATATGGCTTTATCATCTGATAGTACAGAACCAAATTAAAGGCAACATGAAAAATAATTGTAATAACTCTTGCATGAATTAGCCTATTTTAATTATTATTAAAGTTTAAATATGTTTACTTGCACTGTAATAAGTTCTTGCAACTTCAGTTTGCAGTAACCAAATAAGCTACTATTATTTAATTTTTCTAGATGTCAGGTAGAAAACATAAGTTGCCCATACATGTTTGTTTATTTCTGGTAATGCCATTAAATGTTACAATTTTGATCAAATTTAGAAAAAATATACAAGAAAAAGTTAAATTTTAAATAATTGCATTAACTTAATATCTGTAGAGTAGACTATCCATTACTGTAATATGAAATAATTCCATTAACATTGCTCACCTAACCCTAATAAGATTAATGTGCTTTTAGTATTGAAAATAAATTATTTGTCCGAGATCTAAAAAATAATCTCAAGAAAATCACAACACACTTTAAATGTTATTGCAATCATAATATACCTTTACTGTTGACATGTTTTGATTGTCAGCTAGAAAGCACATGGTGGTGGAAGGATACATAATGTTTTGTTTACATTGCCCTATTTTTTTATGATCTGTCAAATAATGGAATTCTTATACGGTATGAACAATAGTAAATACGTGTGCGCTTCAGCATTATTTCTGTAATCAAATTAAACAAAATCTTCAAAGTGTCCTAACTATGTCACTTATGCTTTTTTTATAGGGCTTAAGTCGCAGCTGTTCTCTCTTTAACGTGCTTGGTTGATCGAAAGTGCAGATAGCGTGTTTTTGTCTTGCACCGTTATTTGGCTGAGTGAAGAGAACCTGCTTGTAAAATTATACGTATTAAGAGTACAGTATCTGCTTCAGTAATTTGTAGTTGCCTTATTTGTGCATAAACAGTGCATTGTGCATAGGCGGAAGCTTAAAACTTTATTGCTAGACCCAGGTGAAGAACCAGTTTGTGTTGCAGTGGCTGCGCAAACTGTAGTTCCAGACCAGCAGCATTGACATGGACTCGTGAATTTAAGTTCCAGGTGAAGAACATAACTGTGTGCTTGCAATTGAGTAAGGTGATGGCTGTGGATGCAGCAGAGTAATGAATTCTCTGTTATACAGGAAAAAGGGGGGAAGGGGTAGTTTGAATGCAGATGAGATGACATCAAGCATAGAATGCCTACCAGCTGTCACACTAACGTGGTATTACCTTGGCTCACATGCAGGCTGGAGGCTATTGCTGAGGCTTTCTTATTCACACATTCGCACAAACCCCCCGCATCATAACTATGAGCATTCCTGTTTACAAAACACAGCGTTTTGTTCATACGCTTCGCTTTGAATATGTTTCATTTGACGCAATGTACTGTAGTTCAAAAATGCTGCGTTTGTGCGAGCGTGTGAATAAAAGAAGCCTAACTTGTTGGGGACTGCACACCAGTCGCGTGTGAAAAAATTGGTTAAGTAACTTGCTGTTATAGTTCAATGTGTACATGCGATGCAGCGGCCATCTACGTGTATTGCATATGATGGGTGGGGCATTAAATTTGCTGCCCTGCACACACTTGTCTATGCAGACAAGTCAGGATACAAAAGAGATGTGCGCTAGCAAAAGTATTGCTGTGAAACAGCAGAGCTGCTAGTTTTGCGATGTCTGTAAGGCATGTCCTCGTATATGTATGTAGAGAGAAAGCTGCATGTTTGCGATTACATTAAAAAATATTTGTACAAATACAGTGCACCCTCGATCTAACATCGTACGGTGCCACGTAATTGTGTCGTTAGATCGCAGTTGTCGTTAGTCTCGAGGTAACTAAATTTGACCCCCCTCCCCTTCCCCAAATAAAAAAAATTAGTGTTTTTTTTTTTCCCCTAAAATTTATGTAGAACAATTACAGACTTAAAAAAGTTTTAATTGAAATTATATTTTAGTACAATGAAAAGGTGTCTTCCAAATAAAATGGTACCCCACAATCCCCCACTGTGACGTGTGTGGCGGAGCGGAGCGCTCGGTCTGGTTGTGGAGGATGGGGGACGGGAGTGGCCGGGCCGCTGGCCTTGGCTTGCCTCCGGGCAGCTCGTACGCGCATGATTCATCCTGCTTGTCTCGCGCGAAGCACATCAGTCCACAACACAACTCATATTATTTACATGAATGTGTACGGCAAAAAACCTTTCCGTACAGTCACAGTTTTTTTTTCTTTGTGAAATAACTGTCACAATCTGTCACCATTATAAGCATTTACGCGAGACTAATTAAAGTGCGTATTAAAGAACAAACATATTTTAAAAAATTTGTGTATTTTTTATAAACTCTAACGCCTATTATCAACGTGAATTTAGAACCACTCATAAGGGCAAAAAACTGCCTTTTCTAGGTGCTGTTACGTATAAAATGACTGAAATACTAGTCCTTAAAAGTTGTAGGCCTATTGGAAAAATCACGAAACTATGCCCAGCGCACCAGTTTAATGCTTTGTACTGCGAATAGAGACGAAGTGGCTCTCGGCACGGTGGCTGCAGTCGCTCTTATTGCTCCACTGTCGAGCGAGCATAAAACAAAAACCTTATCAGCCCACATACTGCACACGGCGACGGGACTGTTGTGTTTGCGTGGTAGGCCGTTTTTACTTCGCAGCTGTTTCATAGCCACGTGGCGAGTAATCAATACAGTGGAAGTTGTCAAGGTCAAGCCGAGCTGAATTCTGCAGCTAGAGAAAAAAATATGAGATAACGCTGGATTTTTTTTCTTTTACGGACAGAGTGCAATGCGGTCCTTATTTTTCCCCCGTGCTGTAGTGAGGGCGGAAAAAAACTGTGTCGTCTCTTCAACCCCTATCTCCCTGGGCTATCACAAGACACGGAAATATGGGAGACAGTTGCCGAGTGGGAGAGGAAAAACAAACACGTCACTCTGCTTTGTGGCGAGACAGGATGCTAGTTGCACGTGACTATCAGACAGTCGGCAGTTGATGCGCCCGCACACAAGCACAATTTGGCTTGTTTGGGGGAAGGGGGCTGGGTTAATGGTTATTGGCTGGCGTGGACAGTCAGGAAGGAGGTTATCTTTGTTTAGCGACATGTTTCTTACAGCACAGCACTCACAAAGTAAATTGCAACACGGACGATTTTCCTTACATTTTCAATTTTTTGACCCGAATTTTTCATGGTTCCTCAAAAAAAGGTTGTAAATTACCATTGCTATGCCACGTGGCGTATCGAACTGCATAGCTGAGATGACACGTGGAGGATTGTGAGAGGGAAGTTCAGATAGGACGGAGCATGGAGAAGTGAGGGGGAGCAGGAGAAGATAAGGCAGTGTTAGTCATCACGTCTCACATATGTCGGTGTTGCGTGGGCAGCCTAAGCACCTGGCGCGCTCTTCAACTATATTCCAGCCGAAGTTTCTAGCATTTTTAAACATTTTTTTTTTTCACAGCTGCATATTACTAATTTATGATAACTGCATTATGCTATTGTTTAATGTGTGCATAATTATTTATGAATAATGTTTTACTTCGATCTGTTTCACCTTGCTTAGCTTTGATACATTTTTAAAATGTTAATTTTTCCACGGTTCCTGGAAATTACAGTATGTCGTTAGATCGCTGATGTTAGATCGGGGTTTACTGTATATTTGTTTATTGTTCATTCAATTTTTTTTAAATTTCTACTTCCTAAAATTATGTACAGTACATACCGATTAAATGTTAAAACAAACAGCATGCCTTAGCAATCTGTGGCATCAGTTCATTCTCAAGATGCCCAAATAATAAAAACTATTTATATACTACCATAAAGTATTCGTAATGAAAGCCTTCTTATTGTGCATGTTTTAAATTTTTTTTTATGGCACACCCTCATGTATGGCATGCATCATGATTTTTGCTCTAAGATCTCGGAAATTATTTAATGAAATAAAACTGGACCAACAATTTGTTGTACTTTGTGAGGTAGTATGTAACATATAATTTATTCTTTACATTCTGGTGTGCTGTAAAATCAATTTTCCGTTTTGGTATGCTGCAAAATCAATTTTACGTTCTGGTATGCTGTAAAATCAATTTTACGTTCTGGTGTGCTGTAACATCAGTTTTACGTTCTGATGTGCTATACAATCACTGTAGTACTAGTGTCAGTTAAAGAACGACTGTGTTGTTCTTTTTCTTGATGCATCATTAACACAAATAGTTTGCTCAGGGCCAGATTTAGCATTAAGCCCACTAGGCCTGAGTCTAGATAGAGCACAACTTTGTTATGGGTGCACTTTGAGCAAAGAAAAAATGTAAAAATTAATTTCCCACTGCTTTTATATGTGCCAATATCGCGACCAGTAACATTTGGAATGGCTGCACTTTTATGTGTATTTAATTTTAAAAAAATGTTCTTGTTAACTTTAATTTTCAAGTAACTGCATTAGAGGTAGTGAAAATAATCATTATGTTATTACTATTTTTTTATTACTATATGTGTTGCGAAAGGACAGCAGAGTAATAGGAAATGTGGTGTGGGAAATGGGACAAGTCCGCGAGTTGATACGGAGGGATGTAAAAAGAAATGTGGCAAGGGTGCTAAGACTCATGGGCCTAGGGTGCCTAGATGCATAAATACAGCCCTGGGTTTGTTGATTTGTTTTTATTTTTGTCACTCTGGAATATATCATCCTCTTGTAAAGAAAGTTGTCTCTCTCATCCTCCCCCAGACTGTGGTTGGTTCTGCCTTTCACAGAAACAAATAAAAGGTAAGGCTTGTAGTGTGAAAGATGGCTTTCTAGGTAATGTAGAGTTCAGTTGTTACTGTGGTAGGCAAGGAGCAAGCGTGTTACTAATTTTTACAGATGTTGCGGGAGGGTCGAGGCAAAGTGACTCCAGGCTGGACAATACCACGCCGTGTTGACAAGCAGGCTGTACCCCATCACTCTGACAGTGATCCAGAACAGGAAGGGCATGCCCCCTCTCCATCCTACAAACTCAACTTCTGTGATGCCATTGCTCTGGCACTGGAGAAAGCCACTCCTAGGCAAGATGAACAAGGTACGTGTTACAAGATATTGTATTTCACATCAGTCGAGTTAGTAGCTTGTTGCTAACCTTGGTACTTGTATTTACTGGTTTCAGTTGTACTGCAGAACCCTGATTTTTGTAGTGTGCCTGCTGCATGAATGCCGTTATAGGTGATGCGGGATCAAGTGAGCACTCAAAAAAGCCCTGATTTTTTTCTATTTTCCGCCAGTTTATATCTTTCCGCTGCATATAAACATAAACATTGCCACGTACTTTTATTTACATAGACTCGTACAATGTTTACATTTACATTACACTGCTCCAATAAGTGTTATCTGCAACGTCTACTCATTAAATTAACTGGCGCTGTATACATGCTATACTTAATAGTTATAGTACTAGTTAGTAATAATACCTGCGAGTTAACATTTTGTGACACTGTTTTCTCTTCATCGATTCTAATTGGTTAAGACACACACTGTTGCCGTTTCTTACCTCGTAAATGCATGCGTAGAATATTAATTTATAATTCAAAACCGCCATTACAAACACACACGACACACGTAATTCAAGTTCGGTTCAGCATACTGCCATGAACGATGGCGACGCAATTTAAAAAAAATAATAAAATACTTATTTTCTTAATGTGTGTAACAAAAAAAAGAAATGTTATTTCTATTTCCACATGCTCAGGCTGGCGATCGTATGACATAACCAATTAGCGATGATATTAAAAAGTATTAGAAGTAACTGTTTATGAATGTGTTCATCTGAAACCCATATTTATTACACAATGGACAAACACACTTCTGCCTCAACTTGCTTTCGAGTGAAGCAAAGCGGCGAAAACCTAACTCTGATACCACCTGTCGGAGGAATTTTGAACTACGTTTGTGGCGCAAGCGTTAGAGGCAGTGTGTCAACTGCTGTTTTGAATTCGGCAGGTGGTTGCATCACTGTGTGAAGGCGCTAATCAAGTAAAATTACACAGTCAGTAAGTATGTCAATAAGAGCGTAAATAAATATTTTAAAGCATATGGTATGCAGAGAGGTCGATTACATGTTCTTTCACTAATACTGTGTTTAAATAAGAAAATACACGGAACTACATACAGTAAACCATCGATCTAAATATTTTAAAGCATATGGTATGCAGAGAGGTCGATTACATCTTATGTTCTTTCACTAATACTGTATTCAAATAAGAAAATATACGGAACTACATACAGTAAACCCTCGATCTAAAGACACCGCATGGTGCCATATAATTATGTCGTTAGATTGCCGATGTCGTTAGTTCTGAGGTAATTATTTTGACTCTCCCAACATTAAAAAAAATTTTAAGTGATTTTTTTCCGTAAAGTTAATGTAGAGCAATTTCAGACTTAAAATAAACACATTTTCTTGAAATTATATTTTAGTGTAACGAAGAGGTGCCTTCCAAATAAAATTGTGCTTCATAATTCCCAGTGTGCCGTGATGCCTGCGGCAGTGAGGCGCGGTAGGTCTGGTTGTGTAGGATTGGGGAGGGAAGGGGAGAGCTGTCAGCTGATCCCTGGCTTGTCTCCCTCAACTCGTGATGCGCGCGTGAATTATCCTGCTTGCCTGGCGCAAAGCTCACCGACAACAGAACGACTCATACTGCAACGATTTAAAACATTTCAGTAAAGCCATTGAGTTTTTTTTGTAATTGCACATGAACTGTTACAGCTTGTCACCATTATACGATTTTAAGTGATACGAATAAAAATGTTTATAAAAAAATCCTTATTTTTTAAAAACCAGTATGCCTATTAGAAACGCAAATTTGGAGCCACTCAGAAGGGCTAAAACTGACTTTTCGAGGAGCTGTCACTAAAATGACTGAATTACTCGTTTTAAGTCTTAGGCCTATAGGAAAATCGTAAAACTATGCTCAATGCACCATTTTAATGCTCTGTACTGTGAATAGAGGCAGAGTGGCTCTTGACACATGGGTTGCAGTTGCTCTAATCGCCGCCCTCGTTGAACGAGCATAATTGAAAATCTTATCAGCGCACCTGTAACATACGTGACCATTGTAGGCTGTTTTTACGCTACAGCCATTTGCCTCATGTGCCGAGTGATCAATAACAGTGGAAGTTGTCAAGGTCAAGACGAGCTGAAGCGCACAGCCTGTTGTGAAGCAAGAGAAAAAATGAGGTAACGCAGGATTGTTTTTTTTTTTTTTTTCCTTTTTTGATTTGTTTACGGACTGAGTGCTAAGCTTGTCTTTTTTTTTTTTTTTCCGTGCTGTAATAAAAAAAGAACCGTGTCGTCTCTTCATCCCCAACCCCCTGGGCCCTCACCAGACACAGAAACAAAGACGATGGCTGGGTGAAGATGGGAAAGAAAGACAAACATGTGGCACTGCTTTGCAGCCAGACAGGCTGCTAGTTGTCACGTGACTTATCACAGCCAGACAGGCTGCTAGTTGATGTGCGCAGCCGCACGCTCACAAGCACAATCTGTTTTGAAGGCAGGGGGGGGGAGTGAATTGTTATTGGCTGGCTTAGTCAGGAGGGGTGTTACCTATTTTTAGCAGTGCGTTTCTTACAGTACAGCACTCACCAAGCAAAATACAACATGGACAGGCAGCAAGTCGAACAATACAATACTGTTGCTGTGCGCACGTCGGGTGGCTGACTGCGTGGTAGGTGGCACTGATGAGACGTGTAGGAGCAAGGAGAAGAAAGTGCAGAGAGGGCACATGGAAAAATGTATGATAGGCGTGAAGGGTGGAGGGAGCGTGGAGAAGTGAGTAGATAAGGCTGCGTTAGTCATCACGTCTCATATGTCTTGTGTCGCGAGGGCAGCCTAACTCACAAGGCGCGCACGCTTTAATTGCCTTCCAGCCAAAGTTTCTGACATTTTTTTACAGTTTATTTTTGTTTCACAACTGCATATTACTAATTTATTATAACTGCAGTATGTTATTGTTTAATGTACGCAAATGTATTTTCAAATAATGTTTTATTGTGATCAATTGCACTTTGCTTAGCTTTGATCAATTTGAAAATATTAATTTTTTCAGGGTTCCTCGAAATTATGTCGTTAGATCGCAAATGTCAGATCGGGGGTCTACTGTACATGCAATGATTCATTACTATATACAAGCAAATATACGTAAATTTGTGTTTTATTTTATGCCAAAATAAATAAAAAAGGAAAATTTTTAAAACCCCTCATAATGGCTATACCCCATATTTTGTACCAAAAATTTTGGTGAAAACATCCAGCAATTATGTTAATAAATACGCGTATTTACATTTTATGTGCGGTGCCATGATACAAGCAAACTACGTCTCATTCGAGGCCATAATTAAACCTATGCAGATATATTAATTTTTCAACAATAAGTAGTCAGTTGAACATGTTCGCACTCATCCTACAAATTTTTCCAAATAGGAAAACAGGTGGAAAGTTTCACTGCTACTTTACCAAAACAGATAAGAAAATAGTTCAGTCTGTAAAAAACATTAACAATAAGTGGTTTCCTGTATAACATCTCAATTTTTCACAATACTATAATAATTTACTATACATATTAAATTCACTATCAAAATTCTACAGCTAGAATCTTCTAAAAAACTTCGGAAAAGTACGTAGACGTAAGTTTGATTTATTACAGGATTTTACAGGATTTTTTAATGCTAATTACAGGATTTCGGAAATGAACTTGGTGGCATCCCTGAATGTAACTATTGTTAGTGTTGACTAATATACAGTAACTGCTAGTGATTCTTTTTCAAAGTGCTCACTTTATTCCGCATGACCTATAGTAAACGTTATGTGATTGCACAAAGAACCAATGTACAGGCTGTCTACCAACCCTGGAAAACATGGAAAAATAGGGGAATTTAGAAATTTAAAAATCAGGGAATTGTTGTTTGTTAGATTTGAGTTTTCAGCACATTGTTTTATGGAAACCCTGGTGTTTTTCTTTTACTATGGAAACCCTGGAAAAATCAGGGAATTTCATTTACTTGATTTGGTAGGCACCTTAGAAAAAGTCAATGTTGTGACGTGCATGGGCACGTAGCCCATACTTGGTTTCTTGTCGTATACATAGTAATTTCAATTTTTTTTCTCTCTTAATTAATTAATTTTTTATTTGTAACAATGTAATCATGCTAACTTAATGAAACGTAAGGGGCTATACAGCAGGATCAAACATATTAATAGGAGATGCTGGTAAAAAATTTTCAGAATTTAAATTTAACTGCTAAGGCAAGATAAAAGTACAGTCTACTCTCGATTATACGACCCCGGGAATAACGACCCTCTCGAAGTAACAACCTTTTTTTTCCAAGAACCATTGGGGGAAAAAAAGCTTAAAGTTTTTTAATTCAAAGAAAATAGCAGGAAAAGTTGTTGCATTTATTATGGCCACAAATGGTTGCAGTTGTTTCTCAAAAACTGTACTGCCGCACACGGCGTGTTTGTTCTAAAAATATATACGTGCTGTCCCTTTCTCCCCTGCGGCGCGATGGCCAGCCGGCCAGCCCGAACACCCCTTCCTAACCCCCGGCAGGTCAGCGACCCGCCCGCCTCTTTCCCATCACCGGCCAACTACACCAATAAGGCAGTTCACTCACCTCTTCTTCATCATATGCTCGCCGTAACTTTTTCGCCACTGATTTCTCGTGCCCTTGGATACAGTAGGCTGTCTTTGTGCCTGTGATATTACGATTGTAAGTCGTGTTTATTTATGCTTTATTATGTTTTCCGTTTTGTTAACTAAATCCTGTTAAATATAATTACCATCATGTCATTTAATGATCTATACATAATAATGTTTATAACTCATTCTTTTAATTAGTGAAAGTAGGACAGTTCATATTGACACTACCAAACATCGGGTGCATGTGTCAGATATGCGTGGCATCCAGTAGTAGGACGCTTGACAACAGCACGTCTGGTGTGTGTCACTAGCCCACACGTATACTCGTGCACACACACACATGCACACGCAATCGGCTCGACCAAAAAAAAATGCTGTGGATACACTTCTATATGTCGGTGAAAAGAAAATATGAAACAGCGTTGTGTAGGTTTAAAGTTGTTCTGTGAATGTGTTATCCAAATTTATTAACAATGATCAACATCTTGATGTTTGTAATTATTTACTGTTAGTGAGCAAATTTAAACTGAGTATTAAATCCCTCTCCATGCACATTGTTGAAGTGTGTAAAAAAACTTGTGCACAGAGTAGATTAATTATACAAGCAGATTATTTTCACACTACCGGCCAAGCTAGAGAAGTGAAAGAACTGCAAAACAAAGGGAGTAGTGTTATCATCTCATCCGATCTACTTAGCAAGCGAGCTTCAAGAGCTTTGACTAGATAGTAGTCAAAAGTGGTACAAATGACATAAGATTGACACGTTGTGTATGTGTTTTTTGAACTAACCAGTTTCCAGATAGGTCCTTGCGCACACAAATTATTGTATTGCCAGCGACGTTTTTGCTTAGTTTTAAGCCAAGGAAAGGTCATACATCCGCTTCCAGTATATCTATTTATTCAAAATACTTCAATCTACTGAAAAATATTACTATGTATTTCAATCAACTTTGTTGCTGCTTCCTTGCAAATAACTTCCAAAAATTGTTGCTGTGGCTGCAAGAATCTACATTGCCGGCGACGTGTTTGCTTAGTTTTGAGACAAAAAAAGATCATACATCAGCTTCCGGTGTATCTACAGTAGAGTTACGTTATAGTGAACACGGAAATAGCGAAAAAACTGTTGTAGCGAAGTCTTTTTGAGGAACCGTCAAAAAATTGCAAAATAAATTCCATGAAAATGTCAATTTTATGAGTAGAAACATGTATGGTGAGTCGTGTGAAGCAAGGTTGCAGCGAGATTCGTGACCATGTGAAGCAGGCTTGCGGCGATGTACATGACCTTGTGAAATGAGTAGGTATTTGTTAGCCGGATGCGACCCTCTCGCCGCCACTCCTCCCCCTCCTAGCCGGCCTGCTTGTACTGTCACGTGAGTCATGCTTCTGCCTGGACATATCGCTTCCCTCCCCAAACTAAGCGCACATTGTTCTAAATATATAATTGTGCCCTTTATTTTCCCCACTCCTTTCCAACCCAGTTGACCATTGACTAAGTTTCCGTAGTTAATCATTGTGCTTTTAACTGTGTTTGGTTTCACATACAGCTTGCATTTCTGATTTTAATTATTGATTACGATTTTGGATTACAACTTTGAATTGCAATTTTGGTTTTTGATATAGGTACAGTCGAGTCACGCAACTACGTCTTCGGCTACAACGCAACTATGACAGTATCTTCAATGCCGGCCAAAAAAAATTATTTTGAAATAAATTTGAAGGAATAAAATGGAAAAAGTTAACATCGCGACCAGGAAAGATTATTTAAAATACATTCATTAGAATTCAGCTATAATTAGAGACCCGGAATTTTTGGAAATGTGAAGGAACTGCGATAAAATGGGGAAGTCGTTGGGTGGGAGGGGGAAATAAAGAGAGGAAGGCTCCGATGCCAGACACACTGTTGTCAGGTGCTCCCAAAAAGCTTACGCTCAACTCAGATGACGACACGGCTATTTGGAACAAGAACTGCGTGTTCTAACTGAATAACAGCGGACATGTGCTGTTTCTTCACTAAGTACAATTGCCGCCAGCTGTGCTGTACCTGAGTCACACACACATCACGCATACAGAAGAAATGCCTCTGGTATAGGCCATTCGGAATAAAGTGAGTACTAAAGATTTAACCTTTGAAAAAAATCACTAGCCGTTACTGCATATAAGCCAACATTAACAACAGTTACATTTTTGTTTGTATGGTTGGTAGCGAATAACTGCATGTAGTCCCGTGTATTTTCTTATTTGAATACAGCATTAGTGAAACAACATCAATTGCAAACGACCTCTCTGTATTTAATATACTTTAAAATATT
>PNEQ01003206.1:0-27697 GCA_003012365.1 Medauroidea extradentata | reverse complement strand
ACTAGAATCGCCATAAGAAATAACCGTAAAATTTGAATTTTGTACACATTTTTTAGTGGCACATGCTTTAACACACCATACCGCTGCTTAGCAGTTGTAAGAGGGATGGAAACCTGTGTTTTTCTTACGGTGCGGTTACGGTTTTATGGTCAATGTAGCATGGGCTTAAGTTAATATGTTCACTACGGAAAAATACTGAAAAATACGGATTTTTCGCAAAATTACTACTGAAAGCTTTGGTAAAAGGTTGGCACCTCTGCATCTTGTCGATATATCGAGATCGCGGTACCGTGTGACCATGGCCGTTCGTGAGTTGATACGCCTCAACGTTGAGGAATGAATATATTTGCGCTAATATATCTATGACTACGATCGGTAAAAGTAAAATGTAAACAATCTGTTTTAGCGTTCGAATGTATGAAGCAAACGTATTTTTCAGTCTATCCTTTATTTAACCTTTTAAATATTAGTTAAAACTTATAAAAACGGCACGCATGGACTAATATAATTACAGAGAAACAATAATTCAACAAAATCAGAAATATCTGGAAGGAAAACGTACGCATTTCGAAGATTGTGCCTCACTGATTTGCGTCAAAACAACCGCCAAGGCGTCTGAATTTGCGTGAAACATCGCTTTTAACGAAATTATGCTGAAATCAGTGAAAACGTAAAATTACGCCAAATTTCGTCGTATTTCGCGAATTTCGCGAGTCACCATTTTTAGAGGTCCTTATTCATTTGTTGTGTAACTAAAGCAGTCCATATTGAATTAGTATCAGATTTAACTTTTGAAACATTTCTGTCAGCTTACAAATGCTTCATTGCTAGAAGAGGACGGTCTTTTGATTTGTATAGTGATTGTGGAACCAACTTTATAGGTGCTCACAATCAACTACAGGAGTTACAAGAAGTTATTTCATCGCCACTTTACCAGCAGGCTGTTACAAATGTACTGACACTCCTGGGTGTGATATGGCATTTCAATCCTCCTGAAGCTCTTCACTTCGGTGGGTTATGGGAGGTTGGAATTATTAAGTCTTTTATAACACACCTGGTCAGAGTCATTGGGGAACAAGTCCTTACCTATAGCTATAAGGAACTGTACACAGTCTTGGTAGTACAAGTAGAAGCTGTCCTAAATTCTCATCCACTCTGCCCTCTTAAGTTCTGACCCCAGCAATCTGCAAGTGCTGATGCTAGGACATTTTTAACTTTGGAAACCAGTGTGGTACTGCCTGAACCAAATCTGCAATCACTTCAGTTAAATTACCTTCGACATTGGCAACTTGTTTTAAACTAATCCACCAAGATTTTTGGCAACAATGGCATATGGATTATCTACACACCCTCCAGCAGCGGAACAAATGGTAGGAGGACAAGATAAGTTTGATTGCTGGTCGACTAGTACTCGTCAAAGAAAATAAGACTTCCACCTCTGCAATGGCATCTTGGTCGTGTGATGGAGTTGCACCTTGAAAGAGATTATGTATCCTGGGGTGCTGCAGTGCGCACAGCTGGCGGCGTGATTCAACGACCAGCTGTAAAGTTGTGTCCACTTCCTAACCAATGATATGAAATATGTTATTTCAAGGTGGGTGGGATAAGACTTGAAAAAAAATAATGTTCTATGTATTCTTTCTTCTTTTTCTTGCTCTTTTGATATATAAATAACACATGGTTGTTGTTGAAAAAGTTTTAAAATTAATAACATTCAGATATCTTAATTGTTATACATTCAACTACATACAAAGAGTATGGTTTATTACAACATATGCCCCATAACAACTATATTCCACCATCCCTCCATAATACAGTACAGTCCTGTTATAACAAGGTGTTACGTTTCAGAGTTTGGACCTCACTATAGCAGTGTTCTCGCTATTACTGAATTGGGCCAATTTTAATGGCGAAAACCTAAAAAAAAATTTGGCCACAATTTCATTAAAATTGAGTTTTTATGTCTGGATTTAAATATGTAGACAGAATGTTGAAGTACTCACAGCCTGGTACTTATTGTCAGAAACAAAGTACTGTGCCTGCCCTAATAATGTATTTGTGCTGTGTGCTTTAGTGTCCTACAAATACAATTCTGCAAGTTTTTGTGTATTTCTATCTGAATTTCATTTCAACTAGCAGCCTAATTGCATTTTGATTTGAGAATTTTAAATACTTTGTATTAAATGATTTGTTTACAATCATAGTTTTCTTCGCAGACAGAACATCTGTGGAAGGGTATGGTAGTGGTGGTTGAACACCTCTTCTCAGATTATCATGTTTTACCCTAATGAATATGCAATGAACAGTACAACAAACATACAGTACAGTACAGTATTGCTAAATGGTTTTGGTAGGTTGTGGGTAGGAATGTCTGAAAGAAATACAGTTTTTCTGTATTGATTAATTTTTTCCTCTTGCAGGAGAAAGTGTACCTTCTGGCAAAAAGAAGAAAAAACAGAAGAAACCAAAGGTGTTGTTTGCAACAGGAATGGCCTGCCCTGGGCAGTAATTATTCTCCTCAGTTCAGTTTTCTGGCTATTCATTTATATTCATTTGTTAGTACCCCAATATTATTCAGATAATTACTATGTGTAAAATTTGTTTTAAAAATGCATAAAAAAAATTTTTCTTTGGATATGTAATATTAGTTTCCTAGTTTAAACAACTGTTATAAATATTAAGATTGAATATATAGTGTTGGTTTTAAGTACAGATTGAAACTTCACATTTATAGTGTGTGTGTGTGTATAATATGTTGACACACACGTTTGCTTCTACCTACAGTAGAACCTCTTTTTTTACATTCCCAATTTCACTCTTTTCACAATATACACCTGCCTTTTTTTTATATACATTTGCTGTTATCACATTAGAAATTTCAGTCTTTTACTTTTCCCTGCTGTTTATAACAATTTTTGCAGGTCCCTTGAAAAGTGTGGAAAAGGGGTTCCACTGTATTACTTTCAGGTTGCTTTTGTTTTGTGGGCTTAAAATGGATAATTTAATTTGCACTAAATATGTTTCTTGCGCTGTTAAGTGTCTGAAGTCATGCGTAGAATTTACCGTAGGAGATTTGTCAAAGAACTAAGTATCTTTTTAAATTTTCATACGTACTTATGTTGCCATACTTTGGTCAAATATAAGATTTACTTATGTGCTGGTTACATACCTGTAGTTTAAAGTTATTTTTATTGGAGAAATTAAATTTCTTTGGGAGTTAAATGCATAGGGATGCAGAAGGGAACTAACCCATAGTAACAGGAACAGAGATACTGTATTTGAGGTCAATGTTTTCTGTGTGAATCTAAATTTTAAACTGCTTTTTCTAGGCTGTTCTTTCTATTCAAATATCATGTTATATAAGTCCTAGGGTATATTTTGAACGTTCTTCTTAGTGCAATTATTTTAAAATAAATATTGCATGTGTTGGTTCCCTTCTCCATAACACTATCCTGTTCAGGATGAGTTAATTAAACTGGCTCTGTTTCAAGTACAGTGTACATTAAAGTGGTTGTGGTCAGAATATTAATAAGAATTGAGCTTTAAACTAGTGTTTCAAGCTGTTGCCTCAAATAACCTTTAAGGTTGTGTGATAATGAAATCGAACCGTTAACAAAGTTTGTAGTTGACGTGAAGACAAGTGTGTGTTGAATGTATTATTAAGGGGGAAAACCTGGTTGTAGTAATTTTAGAAGTTATAAATTTTTTCTTACCGGGAACTTGCTGTTTATCATTAGACATAATGAAGATAAGGTTGTATGTTACAGGTTTTTTTTTTACCTTGAAAATAGATTTTTGGTTTATACGTTACAAAATTTGCATTCATTATGAAGTACAAACATGTGCTATGTTTATAATACACTGACTTAAAATTTTGTGTTTACAAGAAAGTAGTACACATATGTAACTGTAAACACATGCAAAGAAGAATGCATCACACATTTTTAGGGAATTTGCCAAATTTGACTGTTCTCATTGTTATTGACTTGCACAGTACATAATAATTAAATGTAAACAGAGATGCACAAGTACTTACAGAACCACATTTGCTGGTAGAGAAATTGAAACACCGTTGGATAATACATTTATTGTTAAAAATGTTATCCATATGTGTTTTGTATTCTACCTGCAAGTAAGATTTTGTAAGAACTTGTGCATCGCTGTTTACATGTTTTAGTAAAATAAAAAGCCTAGCGGAAGTTTTCCACCTTCTCTTTGTTTACTTGACAGTACAGTATGTAATAACTGTGTGAATGTAGCTGGTCAGTGGGTCATAAGTGCTTCTGTGGTTAGCTTAACTCTTTCGCTGCGGGATAACAAATTTTAATTATGCCAATAAAGTGTAAAAAAAATTTAAAAATTAGTTTTTTGTAAATAGTTTATTTTTGGTTAATTTTAAGCGAAAAAACTATATACATAGTGTTTACAGTCATTTAATTTGTCTATAGTCGAATGCCGCAGTTAAGGAGTTAAATATGCTTTGTATCATACAGTTGTAATAAAGTATCGGCTAAGAGTACCGAATAAATTCCTTTCCCTGCAACAAGAAAACTGCTTAATACTAAAACACTACACTGTGTCACAAAGTGGCATGTAAATTTTTTGAGTATACTGTTTGACAGTCTAGTTAAATATCTTTGTGCATATCACTAAAATTGGGTTAGGAAAGTTTTGTCACAGATTTTAATTTTTGTTACGCAAGATGAACAACTTAAATTACTCATTTGGTTAGTGACCTCCAATATGATGTTCATGCAAGAAGTTTGGTAACAAAAATTTTCCAGGATGCAGGTTGAACCTTTTCTTCCTGTGTTTTGTAAAAAATTTGCAGTAAACATTCCTACTACTGTAGTTTAACAAAAATAAGTGATACCAGGTATAGTAGACACCCCTGCCACAGAATTTTGGCTAAATACAAAATTAATATGTTGTGTTGGAAATTATTATCAGCAATAGCTAGAACAATGTATATTTTTTCCCCTTGGGGTATGTTCAGATTCTGAATAAAAGTTTTTCTTCAATAGAGCAATGTAACATCAGGTTCAAAGACATTCAGCTCAGATTTAAGCATTAAGAAGTGGACCATCAATGGGAAATACTAGTAATACATTTACAGTATCTCTGCTTAACTATTATGCTGAATTTCTTAGAAACTATTGGAGCCATTAACTTATATGTATGTGGTTTTGTAATAAAGTGCTTGCTGGCCTTCAGAATACAGCTAAGTTTTACAGAGATTTACACAATCATAAACTTAAGCAGAAGATATAAGCAGTAAATAAAAACAAACCATTTTACTATCTTACATAGTTCAAACCGTACAAAATATATTAGTTATTGCATAAGTTCAGCAATGGACATTGTAAGTTTAACCAAACACAGAGAAGGTTGGTAGTCCCACAAGGCCTATTGTAATTCACAACGTTGTTTTCATTTAGCTATAATTTTTTTTTAAATTCTCTATGAACTGGGTATTTTACAACATAAATTGATATTTTTCCTTTAAATTGTAGGTACAGTGTAGCATTATTAACAAATATAAGTATTAATTCCTAATTTACTGCAATTTTTTATCCATGGCATTTGAACTATTTCATGCAGCCAAGAACACAAAATATAAATTGTATTACTATTGACTATATTTAAGCAGGAACCTCGCTAGTGTGTGCATTCAATTTTTTCAATGTCACTGCCTACAGCTTACGTCATATTTCTTACTGTAATTTTTAACCATGTAAGACCCTTCATTATTTCACATAAAAGAGTGACTCCTCTCTGTGGCAAATGACAGTGCCTTTACGTATGTGGCTATGAATAGGCTACTGTCAGTAATGTACATTGGTCATTGTTACATTTTAGTGCAATAAATGTAACCTGTATTAACATCACTGTATGTGGTTATTTTTGTGTTATTTTGTTAATATTTTAAGTTTTGTTAATATTTTACTACTATATCTTAATTTTATTGGTCATCCTTGTGCAGATTCCAAGTTTTGATACCCTTCAAATAAAAGACTAGGTCTGCATAATTTTTGAAAAGAATGTTATACTAGTTATACAAAAATAAATTTGTTTTGAAAAAAAAAAATGTGACAACCTTCTTAACCACTTTCATAACCAAAAATAATGATAGACAAGTCGTAGATCAGGGTTGCCGCTTTTACAAATTTTATCATTTTTCGCAGATATTTTATATGCCAAATGCACAAACATAAACATTTACTTTTTGTTCTGCTCTACTTCATAGATAACATGTCAACATAAGACACTTCACATTGCTACGTTGCTTCGAGAATAACAGCACAGCACTCCACCTTTCATGTCTGGTAACATTATTTCACAGATAAAAATATACAGTGCATCGTGAAATCTATGACAGTGTTTTTAAAGACAGTGGTCTGTTCCTAGCATTGTGCGGGTAACGGAACACTCCCTGAGTTGGTAATATCTATGATCGGTTGACTGTGTCTTTACAGTTTATTGTTTTTCAAGTAATTGTTATGTACAAAAATTTGGCTTGCATTTTTTTAGGGATAGTAATAATATCTAACTAAAGAAATGGAAAGAAAATGTGAGGTTTCTCCAAATGGGATGCTGTATAAACAATAATATAAACGAGATTGGAAAGTAGAATTGAAGTGGCTGAAACCAGGAAGATCAGAACTTACTGCAGTGTGTTCACTGTGTCTGTCGGACTTTAACATCAAAAGGGTTGTTGCATTACCACACGACGGACTGTATCAAGGTCGGATGCAACATCCACAACGAAAAACTTTACCGATACAAGTGAGCCACATTGAGGGGGCTACCACTTACCGCCATCTTGGTTGTACAACTGGCTGGTAGGCAGGAACACCAGCGCCACCAGCCACAGGCTGCCAACTTCACAGCAGCATAGGCGGAGATTCAAAATCCCATGTTCAAAGTTTGTGTTTCTTTCACACATATTCAAGTTTGTTTATACACGAAAACACTTTAACTATGTACACAATTTACACACTCAAAACATCCCGGCAGCCTTGAAACTACGGTTTCAAAACGTCACGAGGCAAGGGACAGAGCTTCACTGCAGGCCGTTTACTCAGTCCTGTCGTAGTGCGGTCTGTCGCCACTCTGGAAACGCCATCACTGCCTGGATGACGCGCCACCACACGTGCCAGTTGCCATTGCAGTGGAGGGAGCCTGTCATCCTTCACCAGAACCAACTGATCGGACTGAAGAGGGACTCCAGCTTGATGCCACTTTGTGCGCTGTTGCAGGGTATGAAGATAGTCAGTGCTCCATCGTCGCCACAGATCTTGGTGTATCTTCTGCACAAGTCGCCAGCGCTTGACTTGGTTCAAGGACAACTCTCCTAAATCTTGCTCAGGCACTGCAACTAAGGGCTCCAGCGTAAGGAAATAACCCGGGGTAAGAGAGCTCAAATCGTTTGGGTCTGAACTCAGGGGACACAGAGGCCTGGAGTTTAGAACTGCTTCCACCTGGACAAGGACGGTGTAGAACTCCTCAAAGGTCAGCAGTTGTTCGCCAATGACTTTCCTTAGGTGAGTTTTTACAGATTTTACCCCAGCTTCCCAGAGGCCACCAAAATGTGGTGTAGCAGGAGGAATGAAATGCCACGTTATTCCAAGGGACGAACAAGAGTCTGATACGGTGGTCTGATGGGCCGGTGAAGACAGAAATTGTTCGAGCTCTTTCAAGTGGTTACTGGCACTCACAAAATTGGTGCCGCAGTCAGTGTAGATGTCTGAAGGGCATCCTCGATGACCAACAAAACGTTTGAAGGCACCCATGAAAGTCTCTGTCGACAAGTCTGACGGTAACTCCAAATGCACAGCCTTAGTGGTGCAGCACACAAACAAACACAGGTATGCCTTTAGCAGAGGGGCCTTACGCAAATGACTAGCCTTGATGGTGAATGGGCCTGCATAATCCACTCCAGCCCTGCTAAAGGGCTTAACCTGCTGGACCCGTATAGTGGAAAGGGTGCCCATAGGAGGTTGACAAGACAAAGGTTTGGCCCTAAAGCACTTAATGCAGTGACGCAAACAGTGTGAAATGGCATTCCTGTCAGACAAAATCCAGAACCCCTCTCGAAGGAGACTCTGCAAGGCTTGCAAACCTGGGTGCTGATGTTCATGATATGAAGCCTACCACCTACCCGTAACACCCCGTGACTGTCAATGAAAGGACATGTCTTGCGAAGCTGCGGCGACACACGAATACCCTTCTGCAAAGCTGATAGATCGTCCTTGAATGAAATTGACTGGACATGTTTAATGCACACTTGCAAGGCCCTTTCCATTTCCGATGGGGACATGCACTCCGTCAACAGAGCATCTTGGGAACACTGGTGTTGTGAGCAAAACGAAACAAATATGCAATTACTCGAAGAAGCTTCGATAAGCGGCTGAAACGAGGGAACAAAGCTGCAAGGTCATCTGCATGCTGCGTTACAAATGTCTGAAGTTTCTGTCCCTGTTGTACAGCAGGATTGGAAGAATCACTTGTCACAGGGCTGGACGGCCACGACTCTACATCCTCTCTCAACCAAAGGGGTCCCGTCCACCATAGGGGGTGTGTCATGAGCTGGGCAGGTAGAAGACCTCGCGAAACACAGTCAGCAGGGTTATCTTTGGACCTGACGTGCTTCCAACACTCTACCGGAATCAGGCTTTGTATTTCGCTCACCCTGTTGGCGACAAAGGTTTTCAGCTGATGAGGGGAGGTGTTCAACCAAGCAAGCACAATCTGTGAGTCTGTCCAAGCGACCACAGAGGAGGGGGCAATATCACTGTATAACTCCAAGACTTGTTTCAACAGCCTAACTAGCAACAGTGCTCCACAAAGTTCGAGACGTGGCAACGACAACACCTTTACAGGCGCTACTTTTGATTTTGCGGCCACCAAGTGTGTGGTAACCCAAAGTCAGGCCCAGTGACACGCAAGTAGATGGCTGCAGCATATCCTATCTCTGAATTATCAGAGAAGGCATGAAACTGATAGAAGCACCCCAGGGACCGTGTGATTAATCGTGGCAAGGCAAGAGATGACAACAGTGGGAGCTCGCGATTAAATTGACTCCAGCGCTGGACTATCTCCAAAGGTGGCTGCTCATCCCAACCCATTTGTCTCAACCACAAGGTTTGGATCAAGTGCTTAACGAGAAGAAGAAGTGGTGCGAGCCAACCCAACGGATCAAAGATTCGAGCGGCCGCCGACAGAATGTTTCGCTTAGTGGCAGGCCGTGAGCTGACTTGAACCTTATAAGAGAACGTGTCTGCAAGAGGATTCCATTCCAGACCTAAAACTTTTACCACTTGATCTGCCTGGTCATCCAAGGAGTGCAAGTGATGACGTTCCACATCTTCAGGAGGTAACCATTTAAGAAGCACAGGCTGATTACTGGCGAACTTCCGCAGCTTGAATCCTCCACTGTCCAGTAGGGCAATCAATTCCTTCTGCATCTCCATAGCAGCTTCAAGTGAAGGAGCGCCAGTAACCACATCATCCACATACACGTCAGATTTGATAACTTTCGATGCCACTGGAAACCTCTCTGCTTCATCATCAGCCAGTTGTTGTAACGTCCGAAGAGCCAGATACGGTGCTGAGGCCACACCATAGGTAACAGTTTTAAGGCGAAAATCCTGAATGGGGCCATCTTCAGAGGGCCGCCAGACTATTCGCTGAAAATCCCAATGCTGAGGATGTACTTGGATCTGGCGGTACATCTGTCGGATGTCTGCAGTGAACACCACGTCATGCAGTCTGAAGGACAGCAACATGCTGACAATGTCCTTCTGGAGTTTAGGGCCAGTCAGCAGAGAGTCATTCAGTGAGCAGCCTAACGAACCCTTCAACGACACATCAAAGACCACTCGAAGCTTCGTGGTGGAGCTGTCTGGCTTTAAGACACCATGATGTGGGAGATAATAGGACGGCAAAGCAACTTGGCCTGTAGGAATTTTCTCCATATGTCCACTGTCCAGATAATCCTGCATAAAATTACGGTAAAGATCCTGCAGCTGAGGATTTTTCTTCAAGCGGGCTTCAACACGAAGGAAACGACTGATTGCCTGTGGCCTGGTCACACCAAAGGAGGGCTCCGAGTCTTGAAAGGGCAAGAGGACTGTGTACCTGCCTGCAATATCTCGAGTGAGTTTTCACGAAATGGCTCTCACACTGAATGTCTTCACTGGATAAATGTAGACGTTGTGGTAGCTCCTCTACCTCCCAAAAGCGTTGCATGATGTCGGGCAGAGAAGGAATGGTAAGGAAAGATAAACAAAATGACTGTACAGCAGGGGGACATCAATGCTCCACTCGCCCCATCAATATCCAACCTAGGACAGACTCTAGTGTTACAGGGGAACCATCAAGCTTGTTCGCTGTCAAGAGACGAGGAAATAGGTCTGCCCCAATGAGCATATCAATCGGACCTGGCTTGTCAAAAGTTGGGTCAGCCAGGTTGAGATGGGCTACCTTGCTTCGTACTCCCGGTGAGATGTCTACGCTAGGCAACCGATTGGTTATTTGAGGTAGTACAAAGGTGTCAACAGCAAACTGGAGATTTCCTTCGCATGGAGCTAGCACAAGTGAAGCATATGATTTTGAAACACTAACGGGTGTGTTGGATAGCCCCTGAATAGCCAGATTACCCTTTTTACGAGGAAGTCCCAAGTTCTGAAGACAATGTTCAGTGACGAAGCTGGCCTGACTCGCAAAGTCCAACAATGCCCGAACAGGAACACGAGCTCCAGAAACATTGAAAACATGTACCTGAGCAGTTGACAGTTGACAGCGAACTAGCAACAGGTGTCACAACAGGAACTACATCATCATCGTGTAATGAGGTGCTTGCATCCACGCTTCCATCCTCCTTCTGGGTGTTGACCTTTTCAAAGTGCAGCAACGTATGATGCCGACTACCACATTGCCGACATGAGGATTTTGACTGACACTGCTTAGATTGATGTGAGGCTGAAAAACAATTAAGGCACAGTTTGTGCTCCTTCACAATCTTGTATCGCTCAGTAGGGCTGAGCTTATTAAACTCTGCACGCTTGCGGAGTAAGTGAGAGCCCTGGCACACACAACACAGCAACTGAGATCCCATCAGACACTTTGAGGTTGGCCCGCGACCTTTTGCCCACTTAAAAGGCGGTGGTTTCTGCTTTGACGCAGGGGGGTTGGAACCCCTGGATTTACTCGCACCCAGAGCTTCCTGCGCCTTGCAACGCTTCTCCAGGAAAGCTATGAACTCATCCAGAGTGGGAAACTCATTCGTCAATGTAAGCTCCCACTGGGTGCAGAGAGCACTATCCAGACACCTACACATGATAGGAAGGAGGATCAGGTCCCACTGAGCCACAGGTACTTCCAGTGCGTCCAGGGTGGAAACATTCTCCGTGATGATGGACAATAAGTTGCGTAATGACTTGGGACAGTCTATAGATGCGGTGGGTGCCTGCAGCAACGCCTTCACATGCAGTCCAACTACGAGGCGTTTATTTTCGTACCGGTTGGTCAACAATTTCCAAGCCACATTGAAGTTAGAGCTTGACATGGGTAGCGACTGCACCATGCCAAGCGGCTCACCACGAAGAGAGGTTTTTAAGTAGGCAAGCTGCTCAACTGGCGAAATATCGTGGTTGTCGATAACAAGCATGGAAAACAAATTCGCAAAGTTGGACCAATGCTTGGCATCACCTTCAAATTGTGGAAGCGATATCTTCGGTAGGGCGACTCGTGAGTGACTATGTTGGCCACTTGAGTGTGAAGGTTTGGCCTGACTCTCAAGGGACTCCACAACTGTCATCATTGTAAAGCATTTTTCCTCGAAATCAACCATTCGAGCTGCGTGCTCAACCGCATCAAAGTCACTCAGTTCATCAGAGGCGGCCTCAATAGTCACGTAATTGGCATCAAAGTACTCGCGCAACTTCGAAAGGTCTCGTACAGTAGCTAAGAAGGCAGCTCTCTGCGATGCATCCTCTTCAACACTCAGAGCTAATTCATAAGCCCGCTTTATGCGACGTTCAGTCAACCTAAGACGAACCTGTGCTGACCGTACCTCTGCCATTACAACAAAGAAAGTAGGTAAAACGTGAAAGCGACGCAATGAAAAACGAGACACAACTAACCTCAAACCCCTACTCACATTGGTCAGCAGACAAAGCGATATGTATGACGAAGGGCAGCAAACCAACTCAATCCAAAAACCACCGAAAGGTCAGAAAATGAACAGATCAGTTGAACAGGACACCTCAATCAGAACCACACTGGAACACGTGTTAGACGCCGATGATCTTCCGTTGCTCACCGCGCCGATCCTCTTGGAAGTGTCCAACAAAGTCAACACTGGATGTGCCGAGCCGTGAAATAAGCACCGAATATGCTTTAAAACACGAG
Source organism: Medauroidea extradentata (assembly GCA_003012365.1). NCBI lineage: Eukaryota > Metazoa > Arthropoda > Insecta > Phasmatodea > Phasmatidae > Medauroidea > Medauroidea extradentata. The sequence continues at coordinate 15,283 of PNEQ01003206.1, read as the reverse complement.
AGATAAGCACGCGATGCACTGACACGAATATGCACAAACACGTGCTCGAGAAGCACGGAATATGGCCGAAACGAAAATTTACATCACGCACGCACGAAACTATTTACCGAAACCCGGAACGGAGGACCAAAAATGTTGCATTACCACACGACGGACTGTATCAAGGTCGGATGCAACATCCACAACGAAAAACTTTACTGATACAAGTGAGCCACGTTGAGGGGGCTACCACTTACCGCCATCTTGGTTGTACAACTGGCTGGTAGGCAGGAACACCAGCGCCACCAGCCACAGGCTGCCAACTTCACAGCAGCATAGGCGGGAGATTCAAAATCCCATGTTCAAAGTTTGTGTTTCTTACACACATATTCAAGTTTGTTTATACACGAAAACACTTTAACTATGTACACAATTTACACACTCAAACAAGGGTGGTTTGAAAGATCTTAGGCGTCACGAAAGCACAGAGATCCACCAGAGAAATCAGAAGGCTGCTGTACAAAGTACTTCTCTCGCATCTTTCATCAGTAAACCAGACAAAAAATGGTAGATGCAGAGCTCAAATGGGCAAACTTTATTTGTGAAGACAATTTGCCTATCAAACAGCAACAGTTTCACAAATATTGTCCAGCAGATGTTTGTTGACATCAAAATAGTGAATAAATTTCACTGCTTGCGTACAAAAACTAGCCAAATCATTGTTCAGGCACTCAGTTTCTCTGTTGAAGAAAACATAATTAGTACAGTAAAACCTCTTTATAACGACCCCTCACGGTTCCCGAGATTAGGGTCGTTATAGAGAGGTGGTCGTTATAAGATTTCGGACCCATTTGGAACCTCTATATGTCAAAATAGGCCGTTTTCGCATTAAGTCCAGGTTTGGTCATCTTAAGCAATAATAAATTTAAACTTAGCTATAAACGAAATCTATGACCAGGCGTCTTTTAGAGAAAAGGCGATAGTGTATTTTACTCTCGGGGCTTTTCTTTTACGCCGTGAACACTTATAAAGTCACGCACTGTGAGGTTACGTGCCGTGTCGCCGCCTGCTTGTTATCGGCCGGCCGGGTCTGTGTACATTTTTTTAGTTGTTTTTGTGAGAACCTGATACTAGACTACATGTCAACTTGTCAATTTTTAATGTACATTCATTATTATTTTTAAGAAGGCCTATGTAACTTGCATGAAGGAAAAGCTGATTGTTGAAGGTAATATATTTATGATACCTTGTTTTCTACTGTATTTTAATTGTAAAAAAAAGTTGGTGTGAATGAAAAACCCGCTTCCAGAAATGTTTTTGTTACAAAATTTTTTTATGGTCAAATACAAGATTTTATAACCATAGACCATTGTTTGGTATGGGCTGCAAGATGTATGTATTGTAAAGAATTTGACAGGTACGAGTGTGGATATATGGTAGAACCCTGTTATGTTCACACTCAATGTCCTTTTCCTGGTAATGTTACTTCCATTTGATCACTAAGACTGTTTTACAGTAGTAAATTACCCTCACATTTATAAAGCAGAAATGTTTTTCGTCCCTTCAAAATTGTTATACAGTAGAACCCCGATTTAACGAAATGCCATTGGACCTCAAAATGTTTACTCTAAATCGATTTTTCGTTAAATCCGACATAGTCCCCTTCCCCCCCCCCCACCCCAAAAAAAAGATTAAATCCTCTGGCATGTTTAGTCGGAATTAAAGGTAATTTTAAAAAAAGTATATTGGCTCAAAACAATAACAAAACACATTTACCGTCAACAGGTGAAAAAAAAAAAATCGGCGAAAAAACTTCAAAAACTTTTCGTGCAATCCTCGGCGAGTGTGCACATGGTAAGTTAGGCCGTCCTTGTGCGCACCATCAACACGTGAGACGTAATGACTAACGCCGCCGAGCCGTCAATCTTTTCGTCTATCTCCCACCTGCTCCACTGACAAAATTAAGGAAATTCCCATGAAAAATTGTAAAAAAATAAAACTGCAAGGAAAACTGGATTAAAAGTTTGCGAGACAACAGTAAAATAATCATTAAATGCGCGCGGCAGTGGCCATTATAGCTTGTATGCAGCCGCGCTCGTGAAATAAACTCGTTGGTTTGCTAGCTAAAAATACTTTGCACTTGAGTGTTTTTTTAGCATCGGAGAAACAAATTATTTGCATTTACGGTAATAAATTCATTGTAAAAAGGCCTGCTTAAATAACATTACGTATTTTTTATAAACTCTCTTGTTTCATCACGGGACGCGAGTGTGAATAATCATGCTGCACACCACTGCATTCTATCGGTAATAGAATTATTGAAAAGAGCACGCTGCCCTGCAGCGCATTCTAACGGAGATGCGAAGCACTATCTATGAATCGGTTCTTGCGCTGTCCACCACCGCGCTGTGGAGACTGTGTACCTAGATGCTCGTTCACTCGCTAGCCGCCAGGATGAGGATCTACGCACGCGTGCTTGTTATGCAAAACAGCGGCGCTTGCTCTGCCGTGCCCGCGCGTGCGTATCTCAAAATCGCTCCTGCGGCCAAAGTTTTCAACGAATTTTAATGAATTTTTTTTTGTTTCTCGGCAGATGGTTTAATCTTTTATACTAAGAAATAAGAATATACTGCGGTCGGTGCTAGTATTTTTAAAGGACTTACATTACATTTAATATTCTATTTTATCAAAGTCACTTGGTTATTTAATACATTTTTTTTGTTACATTTTGAAGGTTCCTGAAAATCCTTTCATTAAATCGCTGTTTTCGTTATTCCCGAGTTCGTTAAATCGGGGCTCTACTGTATGTGGGTTCTACTGTAGAATATTTTTTTGTGGAATCAGCATTTTGCTATTCAAGCAACTAAAATAACCAATTGAATACATAGTAAATACTAGCAGAAGATACAATGTGCATTTAAAATGGAACATCACCAAGCGAGGTGGTGCAGCATGGTAACATGTTGGATTTGCTTTCAGTAATACCGGTGATGTGATATGCAGGAAAATTTAACATTGCACTAAATGGCAAACAAATTAAACCCTAAGAAAAAAGTGTAAATTGCGGGAATACGCGGTTTCACTGTAGTTTCAGTAGCTCTATGGTGAACTGTTCTGAATGAACTTAATTTAATGTAGAGCAGTCTTGTTGGGTCAAGTATTTCACAACTGTTTTTAATTTAAATAAAACAAGACAGAAGACACAACTGTTTTTAATTTAAATAAAACAAGATAGAAGAGACTAAGCATTTAAACCTGAGGCCCAGTTTCATTGTTGATAGTGCAAACTGAGGTAACAATCTCAGAACAAAAGTACATTTGTCCATTCGTCGTACAATGTAATTTGTTAATGAAATATTTAGTTATGCCCTCATAAATGTGGACAAAAGTATTTTAGTTCACTAGTCTTCAATACAAGACTTAATAAAACACACAAGTAAAGTTACTGTCTTTAATAGTTAACTTACATAAAACTGATGACGCTAGTCCGTACTGAATTTATGTTTGTCTCTCCAGTACCTGTACACCTGAAACAAATAGAAACATTTATGAAACTGTACATACAGCAGGATTCAACTTTAACAACCCCTCACCTAGAAAACAGTCACACCTTTTATTTGTGACTTATTTTATCATTGTCCCATCCCTCTATCACAATATTTCAAATTTTAATTAAATGGCAATTGTGGTGTATGCTAAAAATAAAATTCCACCCTAAATAGTTAAAAACAGCTGGCCACCTTACTTTGCCAATAAAAAACGTCTAACACAGTGACAAGTGAAATATTTAGCAAGCATAAAGTACAGTATAGTCCCAATTATCCAGATAAACAATGTTGCGGAGTAACTGTACAGTTTAATTCTCTGAAACATACTAAATATTGTGTATTATGGCCTTCATAATGTCATGAAGATGTACAGTGTTATAAACGAGCCCTTGTAAGTCATGCCTGTGTTCAGCAAGTACACCCATGTGAAACGTGCTAGAGGAGAAATGCAACACGAGATGTGATGACTGGCTTGTGTGTGTGCTGCCCTGCAGTCCCGTTCCTTCCAGCACATGTACTCCGCAGTCTCATTTACTGTCAGTTTCAAACATCTAGACTGCTCGTAGTGCAGGGGGGTTGTGGGGAGGTAGAGGAAGTGTACTTGCCTTCTTCCTACGCTTCGTGCCGTTCCAAATAGATTGGTCACTAGTTCTGAGCTGGGTTATTGACAATGGAGTGCTGTGCATGACAAATTATTACACAACAAGGATAGAGATATAATGAAACCCTGGTTGAGTTTTTCCTTTCAAAAATGTTGTCCTTTCTTGTTTGGGATGTATATAGTGTACTATAGTGATAATGCTGTTGGGATGTATAACAGTTTGAATTTGGCGCCAACTGATGTGTACTAAAAAAAAAACGGTCTCCGTTCAACATGGCGGCCGGCAACAGGTTCGTTATTCGGTAACTAGGTATAAACGTTTGCATCGACGAAACATTTGGTCCTCCGGGCCGGATCAACTACGAAACGAAAGCCTTTCGCTTCGATGCCTTTCGTGCGTGTTTGTTCCGGTTATTTTCTACATCACGTTTTAAACTACGCTTCGCCATACCATCACGCCCATGCGCCAGCTCGCAGCGCGTAATTTCGTTGCTTGTAAACATATCACGTGTGGAATATTAAAAACTGTTGTGAGAGCATAAGCTATTGGTTAGCATTATAAACATTATTTTCCTTCCTTTGTCTCGTGGCCATTGTGCGTTGATTACGACGCGACGGTCGTATGAATTGCGTTTCGAGGATTTTGTTTTGAAACAGCACAGCCATACCAACCGGTACCGGCATTATGGCGGACTCAGTTGATGCGCTTGCGCTACGTCTCGAGCGCGCAGAAAATCGTTTGAGCCATGCCACAGACTTGGCAAAATTTGTGGTAACAGACATAACGAAGAAATCAGTGTTCATAGCTACATGTCGTGATTTAAATCAAGTGCGTCAAGGTTATGAGGTGGATCACCTGAAGTATGCTCTTGCTCACAAGAAGCATCAAACCTTCGACACAACGCAGTATCTCGCGCGCTTCAACACGTTTGATGACGCATATTTCGAAGTGATTGCTTTTCGGGACGCATTGGAGCAAGATTTGAAGGTTGCAGCCTCTCAGAGTAAATCACCAGGAACGTTGACCACTACTCCACGCTAACCTACCATCAATCTTCCTCAATTCGACGGCAATCCTATTGAATGGATCAGTTTTTCGAACTTATTCGCTGCATTAGTTGGTGACAACCCTAACCTCACAAATGTAGAACGTTGTGTCTTATTTAAAGGCCTCTTTGTCATCTGAAGCACTGTCAGTGGTTCAATCATTGCCTCTCTCTGATCAAAACTATTCTGTTGCGTGGGACTTGTTAGGCAAACGATTTAACAACAAGAGGCTGGTGGTTTCAATACATATAGAAGCAATAGTCAAAGTTCCGAATGTGTCCCTTGAATTGCCGATGTCAATTGCTACGTTACTGTCCACCTTGAATGAACATGTCGCAGCTCTAGATGTATTGGACGTAAACTTCAAACAGTGGGACCCCTTATTGCTTCACATTGTAGAAGGGAAATTGGATGTCCAATTGCGACATCATTGGGAGCTTAAGGTCACCGAGTCAGAAGCTGACATGCCTGCTCTCAACCAATTTCTGACCTTTTTCGAGGGCTACCATCGGTCAACCACATCAATATCGGTGAACGCACCAACAAAGGTTCCCACTAAAACAAGGTCAGTGCTTTCAAAACCTGCCAGTCGTTCAACTCATCCTTCATCATTTGTTGGAAATGTAGTTACAACGTTGCACGGTGTGCCATGTGTAACGATGATCATGATGTATTTAGGTGCCCCACATTCTTCACCGTGTCGCCCCAGGATCGTTACCAAATAGTGAAAACTAAACACTTGTGCCTAAACTGTTTACGCAGCTCACACCAGTCTAAGCAGTGCTCCTCTCAGACATGTTGTCATGCTTGTGGTGCACGCCATCATACCGTACTTCATTTCTCACGGGAGAAACCAGCGGCAAGCACTAGTGAGGTAGCCCCAGAGACAACACCCTCAGAATCATCAGCCTCGCACACTTTTCTATCATCCCCTAAGAGTGTCGCTCCGTCCACCGTGTTATTGTCAACAGCTGTGGTTGGTGTCCCTGGTGCCAATGGCAGCTGCCATGCTGTCCGCGCTCTTCTAGATTCAGCCAGCCAGTCAGTCTAGCTTTATGGCGGAAGACTGCATGAAGAGACTGGGCTTAGTTCGTCGTAATACATCACTGCCTGTATATGGACTGTCTCAATCATCAGTCTATGTTGTTAAAGGGGTTGTTGACTGTGTTGTGACACCGATGGGTAAGGACAACCCACGTCTACCTGTGGAGGCATTTGTCTTGCCAAAGATAACCAACCCTCTTCCTACTACCCCCCCTTGATAGTCATATGTGAAGCCACATAACTCAATTGAAACTAGTTGACCCACATTTCTTCATTCCAGGACCAGTATAGGTGGTTCGGAATAAAGTGAACACTCAAAAAAGCCCTGATTAATTTCTATTTTCTGTCAGTTTATATCTTTCCGCTGCATGTTAACATCAACATTGCCACGTGCTTTTATTTGCATAGGCTTGTACAATTTTTACATTTACATTACACTGCTCCGATACATTTTAGTTACAATATTTACTCATCAAATGCACGGGGCTGAATATAAAATATAATGAAAAGTAACCTTAGTTATAAATACCTGCCCGTTAATGTCTCATAACGCTGGTTTCTCTCCATCGACTAATTTATACAACATGCACTATTGCCGTTACGAATCTCGTAAATGCTGGCATATTTTATTTGAATTTGTAACTCAAGACCGCCACTAAAAACAGACATGACACACGCAATTCAAGAATTCAAATTTCGTTAAGCTCTACTGCCACGAACGACACACTTAACAGAAACTATAAATAACGTATTTTCTTAATATGTGAAACAAAAAGTATTTTGTTTCTAAGCTGGCAAACGTAAAACATAATTTACAGAATACCAATGTTTTCACATAGTTTGGCAATGATATTCATAGTAACTTCCAATACTTTTGAATCTGTATATACGCACAACTGACAAACACACGCAAGAGACAATATATACACAAGCAAATTATGCAAATGGCGGGGCAGCGAAAAAACTGCGAGAACCTACCTCTGATGCCACCTGTCGGTGGAACTTTGAACTGTCTGAAGCGCGGCGCAAGCTGTAACGAGCAAGATGACGTGAGGTCGACGACAGCGTCACATTATCCTAGAGCCAATCGAGTCTAATTGTACTGTAAGTATAAATGTCAATAAGATAATAAATAAATATTTTGAAGTATATTAAATACAGAGAGGCCTATTTCATCAGATGTTCTTTCAATAATGTTGTATTCAAATAGGAAAATACACGGTACTACATGCAACTAATTGCTACCAACCATACAAGCAGTAAAGTAACTGTTGCTAGTGGTGACTTATATGCAGTAACGGCTAGTGATTTTTTTCAAAGGTTAAATCTTTAGTGCTCACTTTATCCCGATTGACCTATAGACATGCTAATTGGTGCGGACTTGTTTCCATACCTGCTGTGTCGGCGTACGCTAACGAAAGACTGCAACTTGCCTGCGGCCATTGACACCGTGTTTGGTTGGGTGCTCATGGGAAAGGTGCCCTCTGCTGCAGTGTCGTTAAGTTGTGTATCTTTACTATCACATGCTTCTTCCTTGAATGACACAGTCAGAAAACTCTGGGAAATTGAAGTGCCAACCAAAACCAGTCCAGAGAACTTGCAGTGTGAGTCCTTGTTTGTTAGTACGTGTACCAGAGATCACACAGGCCGATACAGTGTTGCATTGCTATTTAAAGAGCCTCTGTCACATTCTGGGGAATCTCGTGTGCAAGCCCGTCATAGACTCCACAATCTAGAGCGCAAATTAGAACGCAACCCTCAGCTAAAAGAACTGTATTCCTCATTCATGACTGTTAATTTGCAGCAAGGACACATGTCCCTAGTGCCATGTGAAAGGTTGAATGCACCTGCATTTTATTTACCTGATAACAACACCACTCGGCTTCGGGTTGTCTTCGATGCCTCTGCCCGAGACAGCAACGGAATATCGTTAAATGACAGACTGATGACGGGCCCAAAATTACAGATAGATATCATAGACATACTTTTACCCTTCCGCTGTCGTGCAGTGGCATTCACCGCTGACATTCAACAGATGTACCGTCAGATTGAAATTCAAGACATCCACCGTGACTATCAGCGGATTCTGTGGAGGCCGTCAGACCACGATCCTGTCTGTGATTACCAGTTGAACACGGTCACGTATGGTGTTTCATCAGCTCCATACCTTGCTATCAGGACACTTCATGAGCTCGCTGCAAATGAGAGAGATCGCTACCCTGAGGCATCATCAGTGTTGTTGTCTGATACTTATGTGGACGATGTAGTCTCAGGAGCGTCTAGTATTGACAAGGCTGTCACTTTGCAAAGGGATTTAATAGAATTGATGAAGTTGGGTGGCTTCCACTTGAGAAAGTTTGCAAGTAATGAGCCTTCTGTACTCTCATGGCTTTCACCTGAACTTGTACAAGACAGTAGTGCTCACGCTCTTGACAGCACCAGTGATCTACCCACTGTTAAAATTTTAGGATTACAGTGGCATGCGGGAGTCGGACACGTTTTCGTATAAGGTACAACATACTACATGCTCGGTTACCAAACGAACAATTTTGTCAGATCTGGCACGAATCTTCGATCCGTTAGGTTGGCTCTCTCCGATTGTGATGCTGGCGAAATGCCTCATTCGGCATCTCTGGATACGATGCGTCAACTGGGATGATTGCCCACCACCTGACGTTTTGGAGACATGGGATCGCTTCAGGCATGAGCTTCCTGCCATTGCAGATATTGCCTTCCCCAGGATTGTTCCAGTTTATCAAGATAAAGCTACCATTCAATTTCATGGATTCTCAGACAGTTCTGAGCGAGGTTATGCTGCTGCTGACTATATCCGCATCACCGCAATAGGGAGGTCTCCAACCGTTAACTTGATTCTGGCTAAATCAAAGGTTGCTCCAGTGAAAAGTGTGTCTTTACCTCGTTTAGAGTTGTGCGGTGCTCTGCTGTTGGCTCGCGTAATGCATAGGGTATGTAAAAGTTACCATTCCAAGATCAACATCACTGAGCTTTTTGTCTGGACTGATTCAACGGTAGTGCTACACTGGGTCCGATCCTCACCTCACAATTGGAAGACATTCGTTGCCAACCGAGTCAGTGAGATCCAAGATCTTGTGCCATTGGAATGTTGGCGTCACGTGCCGACTGACGATAACCCTGCAGACTGTGCTTCACGTGGTTTGTTCCCCAGTGAAGTTACTGATCACCCTCTCTGGTGGACTGGCCCAATGTGGTTGGCGGAAGCACAAGAGCTCTAGCCACCAACCCCACTGATGAAAACCCATTCTGTTGCTGTATTAGCAGAAAAACGTAACTTCACTCTGGTAACGGTTGCACATCCTGCAGATGTCACATTGCTGCATGAATTTTTCTCGCTCAGGAAGATTCAGCGCATTACTGCTTATAGCCTGCGTTTCATACAAAAACTCAGCAAGAAACCTGGCTCCATAGGGTTGCCAACAGTTAGCGTGCTGCAAACTGCCTTGATGTATTGGGTCAGGATAGTTCAGGCAGAGTCATTTGCTACAGACCTTCGTCAGCTGAAGACAACCCAATGCTATAGGGGTACTCTAAGCTTGCTCCGTTTATTGACCCAGAGGGCATCCTTCGTGTGGGTGGCCGTTTGCAAATGTCAGACCTGCCTTACTGTCAAAAACATCCAATAGTGCTCCCAAAACACCACCGCCTCACCCACCTTCTGATAAATCATTTTCATCTCCATCTGATGCATTGTGGACCTACAACTCTGAGATCCTTCAACAAGACTTCTGGATTCTAGGTGCTCGGAGTGTTATTCAGCAAAGACTACGTCCGTGTATAGTATGTTTTCGTACTCATCCTACTGCACTAGCCCCACCCATGGGTAGTTTACCATCGGACCGTGTCAGGCAGGCTAAACCATTCTTAAAGTCTGAGGTTGACTATGCAGGACCATTCAGCATTACATTGAGCCACCTGAGGAAGGCTCGCACTCGGAGTGCTTACTTGTGTGTGTTTGTGTGCTTCGCCACCAAGGCGATTCACTTGGAGCTAGTCTCTGATCTTACTACGGAAGCATTTCTGGCCGCCTTCCGCCGATTTATAGCTCGCCGTGGTCGCTGCTCAGACATTTTCAGTGATTGCGGGACCAATTTTGTTGGTGCCAACAGACACTTGACACAACTACAAGCCTTCTTGTCTCAAACAGACACAAATGACTGTTTTGCTAGTGCACTAGTAGAGCATAATGTGATTTGGCACTTCAATCCCCCTGCAGCCCCACATTTTGGAGGCTTATGGGAAGCAGGTGTCAAGGCAGTCAAATCACTCCTTACAAAATGTGTGGGCTCTCAAGTGCTAACGTATGAGGAAATGTACACGTTACTGACTCAACTCTCGACCTCTCTGCGCAATGAGCAGTGATCTCAATGATTTGTCTGCTCTAACACCTAGTCACTTCCTGGTGTTAGGCCCTCCAGGTATGCTTCCAGAACGTGATGTGACTTCACTACCCATCAACAAACTGTCCAGGTGGCAACTTATCTAACGTGCTCATCAAGCCTTTTGGAAACAATGGTATCATGACTACCTCTATCAACTCCAACAACGCCCTAAATCCTCAGCTTCACAAGTAAACATCACTGTTGGTACCCTCATCATTGTGAAGGACCCGAACATGCCTCCTTTGTGTTGGAAGCTGGGTCACGTGGTGAAGGTATTCCCTGGATCGGACAACGTGGTTAGAGTGGCCCAAGTGAAAACACAGTCAGGAATCTTCCTGCATCCAGTGGTCTAACTCTGCCCCTTGCCTATACCAGAAGACAGTTAAAATGTGCATTTTAGTGGGGCGGGAATGTTTGGGATGTATATAGTGTACTATAATGATAATGCTGGTGGGGCACAATAACAGTTTGAATTTGGCGCCAACTGATGTGTACTAAAAAAAACAGTCTCCGTTCAACATGGTGGCCGGCAACAGGTTCGCTATTCGGTAACTAGGTATAAACGTTTGCATCGACGAAACATTTCTCTTTAATATAAACAAAGCTCACTAAATACCATTCATAGTATGCTGGTTTTACCGTACTCGTATGTACATAAACGTCTGAGGTGACATTTATACATACAGGTTGATTCATAAGTCCATTTAAAGCTTTCCATAGTGACACAGCTGACATCAAGACACTTTCTTTGATATATGACACTTGGGGTCGGAAAAGTTGGGAAATGCCCCAAAAATGGTTTACGAGGTTGAATTCGGGGTCACATGCACACTGCAGCCACGTGATGTTATCAAAGTTAATCAGTCCTACTTTCACAAAAGTAGCATAGCTCAGAGCTAGCATGTGCACGTTAGAACCAGTGGTCTCTGGTTCGAATCTCGCATTCGTCCATCTCCTATGTTTTTTTTGTCCTTGTTTTTATTCATTGCGAGGGGCAGGGTGAGGGAGTTTGAAACCTTCGACACATTTGTTGTGCCCATCCGAGGTGTCTTGCTACGGACTTGGTGAGAGTGGAGACAGTAAATCTGCAGCAGACTACATTCACAAACTTAAATAAACTGAGACAGTGCAGCTGCTTTGGAGAGTTCGACCCAGCTCGCAAGGTCACTGGGTTTCGCACGTTTCAAGTAACCTAGTGAACTTTGGGTGGCAACACAGACATTGAAAAGGTGTTCAGTGATTGTTTGTCCAAAATGAATCGGTACACAAATGTTGAGTTTGCTGAAATGTATCTCTGTTATGGAGTGGCAAATGGCAATGGGAATGAAGCGAGGCATATCTAAGACGAGCAGATTCCTCTCGGTAGGCTACTATGCCATGTGACCTTTGCCAACGTCGATCGACGACTGCGAGAAACAGAGACATTCAATGTAAGTAAACAGTTATGTGAACTGCTTATAAGTTGTTAATTTGCTACTGTACACCTTGCCAATGGCAAAGAGAGATAGTGAGTGAAAACGATGCCTTTGTAAGTTTGATTGATTGGCTGCATTTATATTGTCAATGTCTAAACATAACCATGTTTGAAATGCTTGATCGTTGCACCAACTTTAAACAGGAAATTCATCACTTCACATGTTTGTTATTGTTTATGTTAAATTGCATATTGCCTTGTTTTGGAACTTGTAATGATGATGTTGTTAGTAGGATTGATGTTTACGTTAACATTACAGGCTATCGGCCATGGCCTACGTGTGTGCATCCCCATGCAGCCGTAGCCGTAGAAGAAGCGTAAGCTCGAGTAGTTCAAAATCCTACAAGTACCAGTCACGTCGCAGGTCAACTGGGTGCTTTGCAAGCCACGATATGGAGAGTTTAGAACTGAGCAGGCCTCCGTCTGTACCTCAAAACCAAAGTCCAGATGTTAAAACCAGGCAGACTATCCCCTCAGAAAACAATTAAGTCAGTCTTTTTCTTGAGCGACGTCAACAACAGCCTGATTTTCCATCTCTATTGTTTTTGGGGATGATTAAAAGAATTTGTCTACAGCTCACCCATTATGGATGAGAAAGACCTTATTGCCTGCATAGCTGCAGCAGTCTTGGTGATGCAAACCGACGGCGGCATTCGTACAATCGTACAAGTCCGCCCTCGTGTATAATGCGCACCACGAATTTTGCAACAAGTTCCAGAGAAAAAAAATTATGTGCCTTGGTAGAATGTAAAAAATCATGGGAGTAAAATATCGTGAAGCAGCGTGAGGGGGGCTGTGAGAGGGGTTACGATGGATTTGCTAGGGTGGAGGAGGAAGGAAGGAAACGTGGCTAACAAAGAAAAAAGAGAGAAAAGATGACTCACAGTGGCTAGAGTGTGACGAGCGGAGAGGATGCAGAGGATGATGGCAGGGAGGGGTGGTTTGTCACGTCGGCAGCTATCTGTAGATAGCCTGCCAAGGTCGCAAGCAGCCTGCAGTCGGCTCACATGCGCCTGGACAACACTTCCCCTTCCCCACTCTTTCTGTGCTGTGTCCAGTCGGCTGCTTCCAGCATGACCCACCCCGTCCTCCAAACGAGATAACGTGCCATGACAGCAGAGCAAGCTTGCCTTTTTTATTTACTGTCGGATGCGCACTAGAGGAAAGAAAGGCTCAGGAATGCAGCAGGGGGTGGCTACAAGCAGAGGACTGTATGGCCCCAACCACCACCCTGCCTTGCTTTCCCTCTCCCGGGGGGGAAGAACAGTGTTGTCCTTTTTTATTCCTTTCCTTGGAAAGATGGTTATCACGAGAAGTCTAAATTAACTTCTCATATTGCTTCCGCCCACCCACAAACTTTCCTGCTGCGGCAAACAAAAAAAATAAGCAGTGACAGTTACAGCAGAAAAAAAGGGGTGTGGAAGGGGTAGAGAAAAAGAAAAGGAAGTGTAGTAATGGTGGAACAAGGCGGTGAGAAACATTCTCTCTCTGCCTCCCATGCTTGACGACACCCGCCAGTTTTCAACTAAGCCTACTCTCCCCACCCCAATATTTTCTCGTGGCAGCTTTTTCGTCTATAGTGCACACGCCTGAATTTTTATCAGTTGTTTTGGAATAAAAGTGTGCATTATACACGAGTAAATACGGTAAAATTATCCCAGACAATATGGTCTTCTCACTTTATTGCATATCACCTAAAGTAGAGTTATAAGTGTCATGACAAAGCGATAAATAACTGTTTGCTTCGTCTCTAGGTAAATCAGCAGCGAGTGCAGCTAAATATACAGGCAAGAGCAAATCTTTTATCGAAAGACTTCGAAGGCCAAGTAGAAAAAATACTGGCAAACATCCAAGAACTCCTGGAAAACAATGGAGAGTATACAATATGTAGTTGTAATACTTTGATTCAACATTTTGTGCTAATATTTGATTACCTACGAACAGGAAGAAGCCAGAAATCTAATGCTATTGATCCATACGCTGTAAAAATTTGTAAATTTTACAATCGTGTACTTTTTAAAGCATAGTAAAAGTGAAACAATTGGTCTCAAATTACATTTAGTTTTTTTAATAAGAAATGTCTCCTTATAAGCCATGCAAATAACATTCTGCGTTATATATACATATACACACACACTTTATTTAAAGTGAGTGTGTGTGTGCGCGTGTGTGCACGCACAAACTAGGTGTTAATATAAAATTAACCAAGGCATGCACTGAAAATAAAAGTGGAAAAACACAAATTTTGGTAGTTTTGCATTCTGGTATGAGTAAATATGGAAAACTGCTGCATTAGATACAATTTTGCACAATTGTTGTCAGGAATCAAAAAATGTATACGCAGATAATATTTAACCTGACAAATGTATTGATATTTAATTACAATTAAAACAGAAAGAATTGTGCACTAGTACTCACAGGATGGTACTCTCAGATAGAAACACACACACATAGGATGAACACATTTCTCCGCGGATGCGCGGTCATAACATTTCGCAGGCTACATCTGTGTTGTGACCGCACGTCTGCGGAGAAATGTGTTCGTCCTATGTGTGTGTTTCTATCCGAGAGTATCATCCTGTGAGTACTTGTGCACAATTCTTTTTGTTTTAATTGTAATTAGTAGCCTAGCGGCCTTTCCTGCCATTGTCCTAAAATGTGTTGATATGTTTACCAGAAGGTTGGTGTTAATCACACTTAAAAAATTAAATTAAAAACACACTGACACAAAGCAAAATTAATAGTCTTGTAGTTTTTTATTGATGCGCTGTTTTAACCCTTAATTATCATTGTAAAATTACATGAGTTTTAGTGCAGTTATACCTCAATTTAATACGTCTAAATTTATACACTTGAACTACAAGTGTCGCGAATAATTTAGCTATCATGTTTGATGATTGGCCCGCATAGTTAAAAATAACTTCTAACCAGTGGAAGCTCAAAATTTGTAATAGGCTCAAAATTTTCGTATACTGTAGTGTAAGGTACTTGGCCTACCCACCCTATCCCTTTCTTTTTCTAAATTTGTTTGTTGTGCAGAATTGTGGTTTCATGTTGGCATAAACGTAACGTAACCGTAAACTTAACTTCCGTAACTTCTTAAATACGTTTATACACGTTTTTCGGCGTCAGCATATGTCTAATGTGATCCCGAGATGCTTCGTGGGGCACT
>PNEQ01003205.1:66767-83293 GCA_003012365.1 Medauroidea extradentata | reverse complement strand
CAATGTTACTAAACTAAAAGGGTAAGTGGAAATACTGCGCAAAAATATGCCTGTTTTGTTTAAAGTGTGACTTAATATTATGCTGTGTTGTGTAACCCCCATTGCTTTAATGTTGCTTGTTTTACATGTCTAGGCCTAAATCAATGCAAGTTTAGAAATAAAAAAACTCTTCATGTTACAAAATATGTATAGATTTTCCAGTTTTAAATGTTTATTGCCGACTAGTAACGTTGCGTTTTTCACGATGTTTTCCGGCCTACTAGCTAATATAGGCTATCTTATCTACACTCAAAGTAACCAACGTATTACGCGTTAAATAATAATAATAATTTTGTGAAATATCAAAAAATGTAAATACGGGACGTTCGGCACTGCCTTGAAAGCTGAATATTAACGCCTAAACACGGTGTTGATTGTGCGTTTTTTTACTTAATGTTTACGTTTCTGCACAAATAGAATACCATTTCGCTCGGAAACAATTCAGCAATATAAAATATCATATAAAAAATGAGTACGTTTTTGCCCTAGGTACGTGAACGTGACCTTATCGACACGTCAATTTGTTTCCCGTGGCAGCATGACACGGCAATTCATTTCAACCAAGGTGGCGGGAGGATGGGAGGGCGGTGGGAGGGGGGCCACAAATTGACGTGATTTGGCCTCGTTTGTTCGTACGTACAACTCGGTCATACTGACATATTTTGGAGAACCGTGAGTGTACGTATGAGCGAGGTTTGACTGTATATATATATATATATATATATATATATATATATATATATATATATATATATATATATATATGACATACGCAAACTAGCTGTCCCATTGCGGCTTCGCCCGCGGATACTATAGAAAAGAGTAACTAACTTTAAATTACGTATCTTTAAATTGCAAATTAGCTTGGATTGGTTTGTACATATTTATGTACACAAACATGTTGATTTCTCGTAATGTTAGTTTCATTATCTCCAAATAATTAATTTCCAGGTTTTCACCGTCTTAAATTTCGAGTTCTGTTTTTTTTGGATGTTATGTAAGCTTCATTTTAAAGCAAAAACCAACTCAATATATGGATGATTACTTGGAAATACGTAATTTTTTTTTACCAGCTTTTAAAGACAAATATTGAAGAATCCTGAAACTACTTTTTAGGCATTTATGTAAGCTTCATTTTGAAGCAAAAACCACCTCAACATGTCAAGTGGTTAGAGAGATACTGATGATTAATTGGAAACACGTTTTAGTTTTTTACCGTCTTTCAAGGGCTAATTTTGAAAATTCCTAAAACTACTTTTAATACATTTACGTGATGTGAGCACCATTCTGATGTAATGATCACCTCGATATCTGAAGTGATTTAAGAGAAATAGAGGATTTATTGAAAACAAATTTAACGGATTTCACCCCCTTAATATCAGAATTGTGAAAAATTAAAAAATTTTGAAATATGCGTTTGCTTGGGCAATGTTTTGCCCCCTTTCACCCCTTTAATTTTCGATTTTCGGAAAATCCTTCCTTAGTGGGTGCCTGTGCCGTCAGGTGAAGTTACGCTGAAAATTTCACGTTTCTAGGTCCAGCAGTTTGGGCTGTGTGTTGATGAGTGAGTGGGGCGCTTCATTTTATTATACAGTATAGTGATACATGTATTTTCCGAATTAATCCTCTAACATGTTCATATGTACCAAAATATTTTCAAATAATTTTGCCATACATGAAAATTTTTTTTAAAAGAAACCAATCTTTTTAAAAGAAACCACAATCTTGTAACTGAAATTGATGGTTGCTGCCATTATGTTCCACTAGTTGATGCTAAACGAGTCAAAAGTATTGTAAATGTGCATAAATAACATTGTAAAAATGTAGTACGTAGTTAAACAAAGAAGTAGGCTAATGCGGTTGCTTAATAAACTTTTAAGAGTTGGTTTGGTATTAATTTTTTAAAGCAATTAAAACCTAATGATCTTCTCAACTACCTACTATTTGCCAATATGAAAATAATAAGGTAAGATGACTGCAACCACTAAATGCCACATTTATTTCTGATGTGTATAGTATGCTGCTCTGAAAACAATCTGCAAATATTTTACAGTTACAGGAGAACTGTGCCTGCTGCTTAAATTTGTGGTCTCGTGAAAGTGTTTCAAGTAATGAATGTACTTCCCTGTGGAACGACTCTTGCTGTTCTTTTGTTAGGTATTTAGGAAATAAAAATACCTTATTAACTTTGAAGTAGTACTATGTTTTACCCAGTTAGCTGAATACTGTGCACCAGTATGGCTTAGTAGTCCATGTGTAAAGAAGATCGACATTAAGTTGAATTCATTGGAAGATAACAGCTGGCTGCATAAGAACCTCTACTGGTCCTTGCATTTAAGTTATATTGCACCACCTGACACAGACAACATTCTCTCCTAAGGGAATATCAAAAGATAACCTGCAATCTGCAGCTTCCTGCTCATTCCCATGTACCTGCACTTAGATAAATTGGAATCTTTACTATTAAACCATTTTGAGATTAGCAGTAAGTGGTCTAAAATATGGAAGGAAATGTCTGACGTCGAATCACAGTGACATGTATGGAAAACACTGAAACTATACAAAGTAAACGTTAAATCTGAGCAGACAGTTGGTATAAATGGGGTAAACCTACTTTTCTTCAGTTTGATTATAGGTCTGAAAAGCAGGTCACCTTCAACACATTGTGAAGGACTGCAGGCTGTGTGCCTATTCTGGGAGCCTGAAAGACTTTTACCATGTTACACAGTCATGCCCGTGACTGGATTTCAAATTTGAACACTCTGTTGTAAACCTCAAAATTTTGAACTGGTGAAGTTTCCTTAGGTTGTTATTGTATAGCTGTACTAGTGCTGTACACTAAGTAAATTAATTCAATTAGCTGAAGCTAAAAACGGTTTTGCATTATAATTGAATACATATTTGTAATTAGTTGAAGGTTAGACAAATTTTGTTCAACACACTGCCATTACCAAGGCATTTATGCCAAACAGTGGCAGATTTAGAAATGTGTATGGGGGGGGGGGGCATTACTTCACTTTATAAATTGTAAAAATTCCAGCCATCTCAAAAGTTTCGTTGTTTACTGTTACAGAACATTAAAAATAACATAATACTAGTAGGACACATTAAATATACTTGGATCATCATAGAACAAAACTCCAGTTTCTTTAAGACGACTGGACATACTTTGGCTACATAATGTTGAACACGATTTGCATGGGGTGGGCGCTTCAGCCCGGTACCCCCCCCCCCCTCTAATTCCTCCACTAATGCCAAAGATATGATGTGTGGGCGAAGTACATAATATGAAGGTGAATTGACGTAGCTAATAGTCTGATGCTGTGAAGTTACTGTGTACATTCTTTCATAGTCCTTGGTCAATTGTTTACATTGCCTGTAGTCTTATTACGGTAGTATACCTATAGTGCAAACTGCAAGATTTTTGTAGCATGTTATGTTGTGTAAACAGTCGTCAAGCTTCTCAGCAATACTATTTGAAAGTTTTTATGCAAGCTGAACAAAGGCTAGGCTGAAAATAAACAATCATACTATTAATCCCTCCAGCGTCAAGGCTTTTTCACATTGTTTGCAAAAAAATATCGAAGGTTTTTTAACTCAAAACGATAAATACTGTATGGGTTTTTAGGCAGTAAAAATAGTAGTCTCAAAAATTTATTTTATTAATTTTTTATTTCTTTTTCTTAACGATTTACAGCCCGAGATATCACCGGCAAAAATCTTAAGGGGTTAAACAATGTAAACTGCTGGAGCTGCCACCAATCTATACCTGAGGCGACTCCAACTATAAATATATTATGAAAGGGTTGGGCATTCTATATTTAGAAATTAAATCAATATCGACTGAAAACAGTTAGCTGAAAAATTGAAAGCTGCAACAGTGCTAGGCCGCAGGCAAAATATTTGCCCGGTGACTAGCCATAAATATATGTCGGCAAGTTATTATAAGCAAAAGGAGAATGGTCGGAAAAATGTAAAACAAAAATAATAATTAAACTGTAATTACTAAATAAACTGAAAATGACTGTGATTAAGCAACATACATACAGAGACTACGAGGCGGAGTAAATGAAATATAGTAAACACCATGTGGATGAGATAAATTAGTTTATATAACCACTTGTAGTGCTTGAGATATTGTAATTAGTTTTTATACATTAACTAAATATTTGGAAATGATAAACATGACAATTCGAGGCCGTGATGGCCCTTACTTCACACTGAGCAATTGGCATCCCTATTGGGTAAGTACACACAAGCAGCTTTCAGAAATTTATGGGCATTCGTAAATAAGTTACTACAGTAATTAGCGTCTGTTTACGTCAGTGTATGATTATTTTTAATGTGGAAGTGTTTGATAACACACATAGTCTACATGAAGAGTAACTCAACCAAATAAATATATAAAATTCCTGTATTACAAAGGTTTGTAGTTTAAGAGCAGTAACTTGATGTATACTACAGTACAGTATCTTATTGTATCACAACTCAGATCCAGTACAGTAATATGCAGTCGCAGTGTCATGCTAAGAATAGTTCTGAAATATGTTTCAAGAGTGATAACTAAAGGCGCACAAAAATTACTTATAATACATTTATACTTTTTAATGTCCCCTCATAATAACAATATGTTAGCCAGTCACAGCACATACTAAAAATTGTTTCGAATTTCAATGAGTATGTCGTTAAAGGTACACCAAAACAACTTACAGTAGTAGTAC
Source organism: Medauroidea extradentata (assembly GCA_003012365.1). Lineage (NCBI taxonomy): Eukaryota > Metazoa > Arthropoda > Insecta > Phasmatodea > Phasmatidae > Medauroidea > Medauroidea extradentata. The sequence goes on along the minus strand of PNEQ01003205.1, from coordinate 78,533 downwards.
CATAAATTGATAATGGCGTGTCACAGTGGCATGCAAAATTCATAGGACTACAGTAATACTAACTGTTTTATTACATTAAAAATACTTAAATAAAAACATATGCATACAGTCAACCAAATTTACTTTAACATAACTTAAGTTCTTCCTAAGTTCTGAGGTATTGCTTGAGGGTGGTAAGACTCTTGCTAACTTGGTGTTGTAACAGGATTCAGAGTTTTGTTTGTGTGATGCAGAATGTGCTGCGGCTGGTTTGTCAAGTAGGTCAACTTTACAGACTATTGCTTGTTTTGTGTCGGCTCTGTGGCCGTACATTCTTTGTCGGAGTGTGTTAGTGGAGAGGTTTTATGTATTCTGCATTGCAATGTTTGCACTGTAGCTGGTATATGAGGTTTTCTGTTGCACAGTTCTAGCTGCCCAGTATGGCAGACGTGAGAGTGGTGAGTGCTGGTGAAAGAAGTGGAGGATTGATGGATGGCGCTGGAAACACATAGTGGTTTATTGCTGGGGTGGGATCCTCTAGGTGTCATGGTGGTGGTGTTGGATGTGGTTGGCTGAAGTATAGGATGGACCAGTTTACTGCGGAGGTTTAATGGGCTTCTGAAGATTAGTCTGGGAAGCTTAGAGGGCTAGTTTTTAGTACGTGGTGGAGAAGCAAGGATTTTGTGGCTGGATTTTACATAGAATGGTTTTCAACTTGTTCATGTTCTCATGATATGGAATAATTGAAGGTATATCTGTATTTGTTGCCTTGGTTTTTGACTCTATGTTGGAATTAGCTCGACATATTTGATTGTGAACTAGGTTTTCAGGGTAGCCTCTGTCAATAAAGACTTTGGTTATTGTTTGCACTGTTTGTGCAGGTTACTGCTAGTGAAGCATATGTGTTTGACTCTGGTGGTGAGACTGTGTGGTAGTGATTTCTTGACATGGTGTGGGTGGTCGCTGTTGCAATTGAGGCACTGAAAGTTATTGGTAGGCTTACTGTGCACAGAGGTGTGGATGGTGCCATTTTGTAGAATTAACTCAACATCTAGGAATATTGCATGTGTTTGCGAGTATGACCAGGTGAATTTGAAGGGGCTCTGAGTGTTCAAGTTTTTAAGAAATTGAGTGAGATTGATTTTTGTAGAGGTCCAGGTCATGATACACATCCGGCAAAGTGGCTGTATGGTCTGGTTGTGGAAGAAATAGGTTACTTGTTTTCCCATGAACAGATTAGCATAGGAAGGGGCCATGCAGGTATCCATGGCTGTGCGTTTGTTTTGAAGATAGTGGCTGCCTTGGAAACACAAGCTATTGTTTGTTTGGGTTAGTCTGGCAAGTACAACCAGGAATGCTGCGGTGGGTTTACTATTGGGTTGTCTTCAGTTGAGGTAGTATTCAGTGGCAGACAGTCCTGGTGATTGGGGGATGTTAGCGTAGAGGGATGTGACATCTATGGTGACCAGATAGGCATCTTGGGGAATTTTGTCAAAGTCTCAGTTGTAGACAATGGTCAGTGTCCTTCGCATAGGATGGTAGCTACTGTACCCAGAGTTGGTGTGAGTCAACAAGTGCCAAGATTCTCTCAGGGCTGCCAATACTGGATGCTATGGGGCGTCCTGGGGGTGGCCATTGTTTTGGATTTTCGGTAGAAGATGCAGAAATAGTGTGGTGGGTTTGTCTGGGGTGAGGAGTTGACCTTGGAATGGGTCTTGAACATTTAGGAACTGTTTCATTTGGCTGCTGAATTTAGTTGTCTGATCCTCTGGTTGAGGTGTAGTCTGTTTTTTTTTTTTTTTTTTTTTAAAGGAACGTTGTGGTAGTTCCTTTGTCTGCTGGACATTTCATTATTTCTTTGTTGTTTTGAAGGTTCTTTTGTGCCTATTCTTTCTGAGGAAGTTATGTTGCTGTTGTTTGGAAGAGAATTGGCAACATCAGGATCTGAGACTTGACTAATAGGTATGAGATTAACCGTTCCAGGGAGTGTGATGTGGGTGCGGAGGGGGTCCTATGTGGGAGGTTGTGTGAACTGTTTCAATCCTGGGTCAGCGGTGCAGGTGTTCGTGTTTGCCTTGGGTAGGTTGTTGAAAAATTGCTTTAGTCTGAGGTTCCGTGTGAAGCTTAAGATGTCTTTAACTGTAGCAAACTGGTCAAACTTCTTGGATGTGGCGAATGATAGGCCTTTTTCCAGGATAGTTTTTTCAGCAAAATTTAGGTTATGGTTGGACAGTTTGAGAACATGAGGTTGTTCCTGGGCAAATTCCTTAGCTCGTGCAGTTTTGTGTGGGATAGGCTTAGGCAGAGACGGTGGTATGTGGGCTGGTACTGGCAGGTTGAGTATTGAAACCAGGCTGGGCCTTTGGCCAATTTGGGGGGGGGGGGTGACCGGTGGTGGTGACTTGTTTACTACACTGGTGGATAAAGGTTTTAGTGCCTCCAAGTACAGAGTACTGAATTTGTTAAACTTCAAATTTTGCAGACATGTGGCTTTTTGTGATATGGGATACAGAATTTTGTTGGTTTTGGAGACAAGTGGTGAGCCAGATGTTGGAGCAATTTTATGTTTGAGAGTAAGAACGTGTGGTGATATAATGCCAGATGTATGTGCTGTTTGTCAAAATAATTATCGATAGCCAAGACAGAACATTTGTACAGAGTGGTTGAGCTAGTTTTGGCTTTAAGTGACATGGCTGCTAGTGGTGGTTTACAGGTTAGGTATTTTTGGAGAAAGGCCGAAGTGAAGGCAGGTGAATAGGAAATGGGCATGATTTGAAGTGTTACGCAATTTGTTGGTATAGTAGGATACTTTATTGAGCCAGAATCACTATGCATTTGCATTGTTTTGGATTTATTCTGCAACTTGGTCAGCAGTATGAAATGGCAGTAGGCAATGACAAAAATTTTTTTACAATTGATGTGGTAGTGGTTTTGTTGTCTGGTTGTTGTTGAGACGTGCCCATAAAATTAAGAATGAGAGGAATGAAGGTAGTTAACATGACAGTGACAGTAGATACACATAGGAGGGACACAAGATGGCGGCTAAACAAACCACGAGTGGTGAACAATGTATGTGTAGAAGGCTTTGGCTGCTAGGTTAACCAATCAAATATTGTGATTTCACACAGGCCGGTACTTCTTGATAGTTACACATATGTATATAAAAAAAGGAAGAACACATTGTTGCGCAGGTGCGTGATGTTTCACTGGTTAGGCTAGCTTCTTCAAGTTGCGAGTTCAGGCTGAGAAATGACGGTGGTGGAAACGTAGTTAATTGCGTTAGTGGCCAGGGAGCGGACTAGGGTGTGGCGGGAAAAATGAAATTGATGAGTATTCTGGTGCTATGAATGTGGTTATCTAATATTGAGACCTGGGATTTGTTAGAATTGGCTATGTATTGATGAGCCAGTTCCCATCACCTAAGTTTGAGGAAACTATGCTATATAATTACAATAAGTTATATTAAAGTTAATTTGCTTTACTAAACATGTTATTATACATGTTTTTATTTAAGTAATTTAAATGTAAAGAATCAAACAGTTAATATTACTGTAGTGTGTATGAATTTTGCATGTCACTGCGACATGCCATTATCAGTTTTTGGTACTATAATAGGTTGTTTTGGTGTATCTTACAACAGGCCTGCAGTTTTAACGGATTTAATCCATTTTAACAGATACTTAAAAGTTAAACGGACAGACAGATAATGTTAAGACATTCACTGTTGTTTCCAACATCTGTCTTTATCAACAATTGACACGACAGTTAGCGACGCACGTGCATGGATTAACAAGATTACCTAATCTTTTTCATGTTTACTGTGCACCGAGAAATCTTTTCCTTAATTTCTAGAGAAAAAATCACACCATAGAAACGTAAATATGGGAAAAATTTGTTTTATTTCACACCAAAATAAATCTTAAAGGAAAATTTTTGAAACACCTCTCATAATGTCACTCCATATTTTTGGTCAAAAACATGCGGAAATTATGTGAGTAAATACGGTTTTACATTTTGTGTGTGGTGCCATGATGCAACAAACTACTTTAACAGTAGATGGTTTCCTGGATAACATCTCAATTTTTAAAAGTATTATAACAATTTACTATACATATTAATTTCACTATCAAAATTCTACAGCAAGAATCTTCAAAAAATACTTCGGAAAATTCCGTAAACGTAAGTTGGAGACATTACAGGATTTTACAGGAGTTTTTAATTCTAAATACAGCATTTTGAAAATGAACTGGGTGACAGCCCTGTCGTACAACATACTCATTGAAATTCATCACAATTTTTAGTGCATGCTGCAACTGGCTTTATATTGTATTAATGAGGAAGGTACATTAAAAACTATAAATGTATTATTTACTCGTGGTATTACAAGTGATTTTTGTGCACCTTTAGTTATCATTCTTGAAACATATTTCAGAACTATTCTCAGGGTGGCCACCCACCTGGAAAACCTGGAATTATCAGGGAAATTGTGGTCACCTGGAAATATCAGGGAAATGTCAGGGAATTTTTAGTTCATCTGAGAAATGTCAGGGAATTTTCTTGTCTCGTTCATTTTGAGCTTCCGCAAAAGTCATAGGAAGGAATATAATGGAGTTTTAAAAGCATTATAACATTTTTATTGAAAAAAATTACCGTTATGGAGATATGATTATACTCCATTGTCAAGTTCGTAGTTATTTCTGCTGATTGTTTTGTCAAGTTCACTGATAGTAGTGTCGAGAAGGACTTAAAATATTCATATTTATTGGAAAATATGTTGAATAATATGCCAAAATGTTGTTTTCATACTTGCAAAAATCAGGAAAATTTTTGGTTTTCTATCAGGGAAATCAGGGAAAAATCAGGGAATTTTCTTTGTTGCAATGAGTGGCCACCCTGTGTTCTTTGTGTGGCACTGTGACTGGTGAATATCATATTACTGTACTGGATCTGATTTGTGGTACAATAAGTTGCTGTACTGTAGTATACATAAAGTTAATGACTTATTTACGAACGCCCATACATATGTATGTATTTGTCCACTGGGGGATACTAATTGCTCAATGTGAAGTGAAGTAGTACAGTCATAGAAGGAGGTTTTTCAAATGAAAATGAAAAGAAGTCTGTGTGTAATTTAAAGGTGTTTAGTTTTGTAAACATGTTTTTAAGCCATGTTGGAATTTATACATGTATTAATTAATTGGAGAGTAGATCTCAGTTTGGGTATTTTTAACGCTGTTCTGACAGTTATGTATATTGCTGTGTAAAAGTAGGACTGGGAAAAATTTTCCAAAATGGAAAAATGTAATCTCTTACTGTATTGCATAGAAGATTGTTTCAGATGATGAAATGTTGATCATGATTACCATATATGTTTTGTATAGGTTTTATTCATGACATTTTTTAGTCAAACTGTAAACATTTATAACGTTACTAAACTAGGAGGAAAAGTCTGGAATTTTTATTTTTCTCCCCAGTGAGATTTGGCAGCGTGCAGTTTTTTTATATCTGGTATAATGATACAATGCTAACCTATCGTAGTGGCATATTAATTTCATATAAACAAAAACGCGTAGATCCTTTTTTATTTTTTTTAATTACTAGAGCAAAAGTATGGGTTTTCGAATAAATTAATTTTAATATACTTTTCTTAATTGCAGGTTATAATGCCCCCAAAAAAATATTATGACTACAATTATGCTTCAATGGATGCTACTTTGAAGGATGTGCACGAGGAAATGCCAGTCCTTCGAACAGCAGAGGGACATAGAATGCCATATGCCACCCTTCACGACAAGTCTTCAGGGAAAACTTCCGAAGTTAAAAAAATGGGTGGGACTACTTTTTTAACTGCAGATGAAGAAAAATCTTTAGTGTCGTGGGCAATAAGAAGTTCGCAGGCAGGCTTCACCATCACGAAAAACAACTTGTTGAGCAGCGCTCAGCATCTGGTGAAGGAACTGAATAGGAAATCTCCTTTCCACAATGACCGTCCTGGGCGGAAGTGGTGCAACAGCTTTTTGAGGAGAAATCCTGAACTTTTGCTGAGAACTTCACAAACTGTGGCAGCTAACCATGCTACAATCAAAGAAAAAGTTCTTTCATGGTTTCGAGAGGTTGGAAATTTCATTGAGGAGAATCTCCTTGGAGAAGTTTTTCAAGACTCGAGACGTATTTTCAATGCTGATGAGACTGTATTTTTTCTCCACTCGGAAGGCTGTGGGTTTCTTGATGAAAAGGACAAAAGAAATGTTTATAAAAATGTACAACCAAACAATAAAGAGTTTATCACTTTACTGATGATTGGAAACGCTGCTGGAGAGTTGTGTTCGCCTCTTGTTTGCATTAAATGTCCAAGTATTCCACCTAGAGATATTGTTTTCTCCATGCCTCCACGTTGGAGCCTGGGAAGATCATCTAGTGGCCTGTTGACTGGCCGAGTTTTCTTTGAATATCTCACAAACGTTTTCCACCCATGGTTAATTAAAAATGATGTTCCTCTCCCAGTAGTATTTTTTATTGATGGTCGTACATCACAGATCACTATGCAAACCAGCCAATTCTGCAGTGAAAATGGCATTGTGTTGGTGACAATGCTGCCAAATCTGGCTCACGTACTTTCGCCGATAAATGTTGCTGTTCTGAAACCTTTGAAAAATGGGTGGCAGAAATCCGTCCTTGAGTGGCGAGTGCGGCAGGAAGTGTCGAAAGATGACACAGTTTTCAAGAGAAAGCATTTTGCCAAGCTGCTTGAAAGTACAATTCAGAATTATGTTATTCCTGACACACTAAAGGCTGGCTTTCGAAAATGTGGCCTGTATCCGTGGGACCCTTCAGCAGTAGAGTTTACAGATGTGCTGTGTAGGAATTCATCATTGCGGCCAACGCCATCGACAGAAGTAATACCTGTGTCATGTGCATCGACATCAGCGGCAGAACCACTTGTGCCTGAATTCTCGATAGATATGGGAGGATGTACGTCAGCAGCAACAATGGGTTCGACTGACTCAACCCTACCACCACAGACACGACCACAACTACTATCTAAAGAGCGAGATGTTGAGCAGAAGAGACTGTGGGCGTTGGACAGAATCAAAGAATTTGTGGGCGTATTAAACGTTCAAGAATTCCAAGCAACAGAGGAAGAATGGCAGGGTGACAAAAGTTACGAGAAGTTATTCAAATTTTGGCGTTTCATTACCACTTCATTTCCAACAGAGCGTGAAGAGAACAAAATCCTTGCTGCACCTTCTGTTTCTACTATTTTTAGTGAGCCAAGACCTTCATCCAGCATCTCTGTACAACCTTCTGAACCTTCCTCTCTGCCGTCATCCCAAGCCACAGTGCCATTGTCCGTGAAGAAGGAGTACAAGTCCTGAACTTGCCCTTGTCAAAGTCAAGAAGAGATTGTAGAAGGAACAGATGCCTGATGACTGATTACAAGCCAATGTTGGAATTTCATGGAAGATGAAAGGGGACAGTGGAGATTGCGAAGAGAAAAGAGTACAACTCTGAAGCCTCATGCTGGTGGCAAGATGACTGAAAAAAAAATTCTGACACCGACTAAATAAATGAAGATGGTGACTGTGAAGACATTTTGTCACTTTTGCTGCCAAAGAATAACAGTTTGTTAAGCTTGGGTGCTGTGTTGTTTCTTTTTCCAGTCTGCAAAAGAGAGACGACTGTGCAAATATGTGTTCCTTGTTCCAAGTTGCGAAGGACGTGAAGTTAGAATTTAGCAATGAGGGCAACTAACTTGGAGAAGAAAAAGTTTATTTCAAAAGATAGTGATATGTCTCCAGTGATTGTTGCACATGTGTTAGACGTTTCACCAATTCCGTGTTTAATTGTTTCAGGTGTTAATCATTATTTATAATTTTATGCTGAAGTGCAGCGAAATAATGAACATTTTAAACATATATTTATTTAATTTTTGATGTACACATTTCAGAACATTTTAACCAATTTTCAAACAGTTTACTCTATTATTTGAACTACTTAATCTGGCTAGAAATCAATGTTAAAAGTATCTCAAAAAAGTTATTAGAAACTATTGTATTTCTTGACCTACTAGCCACAAATTTTGACGAGGCTATGATAATTTGCGTTAGTGTTGATTCCGGGCACTTAGTGTTGATTCCGGGCACTTAGTGTTGACGCTCTTAAACATTTGGATAACTGCTCTGCTTCATGTATGAGATTATAGTTTCTTTACAAAATCACTAGTGAAACTTGTTGGGGATGATTATTTTTATATGTTTCTATTAATCTGGAATGTTATAATACTCGTCCAGTATGCAGATTACTCTTGATGAGCAAACAATTGGTTCACATAAATAATATGGACTTAAAATTTTCTAAACTATAAAATTAAGTCATAGCAATTTTGCACATGTTGGGTGAAGTACTAAAAAAAAAAAACTGAATTTTAAATTTCCCTTATTAGAAACCAGATACTGTTAATGTGAACCAACTCTTTGTTTTTTTTTTTTTTTTTTTTTTTTTTTTTTTTTTTTTTTTTTTTTTTTTTTTTTTTTTTTTTTTTTTTTTTTTTTTTTTTTTTTTTTTTTTTTTTTTTTTTTTTTTTTTTTTTTTTTTTTTTTTTTTTTTTTTGTAGTTATGTGTTTGGGATCATATTAGCATTAATATTTTAAAAATGTACCATATCGTCTGACACTGCTGTAACAAACAAACTCATGACAGTGAACATTTGTCATGAATTGTTTTGGCCCTGGATAAAATATATGCAGTCAAGAGGTTTTTCTTAATTTAAAAATTTTTTTGAAATTATGTCTTTTTAATGCTCTATGAAACTGTTAACTAACAAATATGCATATGTTGTATAGTAATTCTGAACTAAAGTAATTTTAAAATATTCTTTTCTATAGTGATTAAAAAAATTTATAAAATATTATAATTTGCAAATTATGTATAAGTGTGTTCCACCATAGCTATTCAGTTTTGATTTGGGATGATTTAACCTCACTGCTGTCACAGAATAACTAAGTAGTAAGAGAAGCGACAAAACATGGTTTGTATCATACTTGTTTTCTCTTGGGGTTGACATGGTGTCGGAGGTCGTGGAGGTTTGGTTTCACTGAAGTTTAGTCGGCACTGTTTTATAATCTGTGGTGGAACTGACTGCGTGAGTAATGTCACATTTATCGCTTATAAATATTAATTGATGTACAACCCAATTATGGTATTTCTCTAAGTAAATGCAGTTGTTAAAACGAATTTGTCAAATTCCACACGCCCTGAGAGTTGGTACAGTAACGACTATTAAAAAAGTTTCTTTGTGTCGTTTCTGATAAAGTTAGTTGCTATCTGATGTTGATCCTCTAATCTTCGCATTTACGATTTCTAAATATTTATTTAATATACAAATTATTACAGTGTCTAAAGTTGTAGAGGTGGGTAAATGAATCAATAACTTGTATTCACATGGCATTGTTAACATTCCTGTATGCCCAGAGAATTAGATAACAACAATGAAACAGCTACCCTAGTTGCTTGTGGTACTATTACTTATTCTGTGCTGCTGTAAAACCTCCATAAACAAATTCTCAATATAAGGAAATATTCTTGGGAATTATATGAATGTTTGTCTTGCCAAATATCTAGAACAGATTTTTTGCCCCTATATACCAAAATTTTTTTGAGTTAAATCCTCTTGTAAAACTACGTTAGGTTTCCTTCTTATATATGTTGCGTTCTTGGTATAAATACAAATATTGTTCTTACACTATAAAAATATTGCTCCGTAGATGCATTGCATTTTGTACAGCATGGCTGGCTGTATGGTGTCCATAACTTTGAAAAATTGTCATAATTACAGTAATTATTTGTGCATGCATTCATTTTTTTTTTTTTTTGCTGCCATTGAGATTTATCAGTACAAAGTATGTAAGAACTACAGTATGTGTTTTTACCGTAGCCTAAAGATGTGTGTTATTTCAGTTGCACGTAGTGAAAGTGATTGTATTAGACTGCAGTGATACGTTAATTGATGGGAATTTTTTCTTTCATTATATACTTACGTCGTGGGCAATGAAAAGGAAATGTTTGGTTTTTAAATTTGTAGTTTTTCTTTGTTCGTCTAATAAAATGTTGCAGTAAGTTTACAAGTGCAATAAAATATTTTTATTGCTGTTAAAAGATGTGGACATTTTTATGTATAGTCATGGACACAATAAATGGGCCGACTCGTGAAGGTGGAAATATGTGTAAGTCCCGTGTCGGATAGGTTCGGGAGGCAGGCCTTCGTGCAATCGACAGATGAGAGTGTAGCATCACGCAACAGCAAACAAATTCTATGTACAAAAAGGATACAAATCGTAACATAAAATTGTGATTAACAAATTCTTAGATGCCTTTAGTGGAGAATAACAATGGGTAATGTTTCATGTTCATAAGTAGTGGTACATGTAATGGAGTGTTTGTGCCACAAACATATCAGATTTCGGTATATTATAAGTCATTATTATTGTCTTGTATCTTAATTTGTATTAATTCTACAAATGTTTACTTTCACATTCTAACAACATGTTAACTGTCTTTCGTCTTTATTTCGCAACTAGTGTGTGCAGAAAGCGACTAAATGAAGCACACAAATCTTCTGCAGCAACAATACTAAAGTGTCGTAGGCTATGTTAAGAAAACACTAGTTTGTTTAACTAGCGTATGTTCAACCAATGTTTTATATGTAAAGATTTAAGCCAGTAGTCGAGCATAACGTCATCACAACTCCAACTGTCAATTAAATATTCCTGCACTGTTAAAATATGCATTAGTTTCATCTTGCTGTATAAGAATGAGGATACAAAGGTATTGAATATATAGGTAACTGTTATTATCTGATTATTAGAAAATTGATACGCTTTCGTGACTTCTTAACTGTATTTTACAAATACGTTTTCTGTCTTTGTGTTTGAAATTGGTGGACAGTTACAATAAATAGACGTTGAAAACCTGGTTTTGTTTTGATAGGTCGGTTTAAATAACTGAACATATTCCGTACAAATAACATTCGTAAGACTTAAATAGTTAAGTGTATGGGACATATGCACACATAATTATAAATGTTACATCTTTGTAAGAATATTGATATTCGTTACTTCTGTTAACATCACGTATAATTTAACTTGTCATCAAGTAATGAATCTAGGTATCTGGGAAAGTTCTTTCATTCTTAATAGTTCTACAAAACATACATATTTATTAGAGGGACAAGTGATTTAATGTGAGGCATGTTATGTTAAATGCTAGTACAAATAACAAACACAACATACTGAATGTTACATTTCCATTGAATATGTAACAAGCATTGTTGAACAGTCCTGATGTCACACGTTTAGTATCTTTATGTTTTTGAATATTGTATAGGTGTCATGTCTGCAATTTAAACATAGATCACTGTGATTGTATGTGTTTATTTAATCTGAATTAACTACACTGACTATACTCCGTTATGCAGACAGGCACACACACCACACACACGCCATGCACACACATATGTATACACGTTGTGACGCGTCCTTTCTGCGTGTGCTGCTTGTTACTGTGGTCTATCTATAATGTTGTCACTCGGCGTGGGTGTTGAGGTTATGTTAAGTTTGCGCGTGCTCCGGATAGCTCAGTTTGATTTAATTTCAGGGTTAACCAATCATCGTGACTTCATCAATAACAACTCACTTACTCAGTCAACGGTTGATTTATTACTGTAACTTTGACAGATGTTTACAAAGGGCGGTTATTTACACATCACAAATAAACCCGTCAGCTGTCCGG
>PNEQ01003205.1:32950-65767 GCA_003012365.1 Medauroidea extradentata | reverse complement strand
ATGTTAAGTTTGCGCGTGCTCCGGATAGCTCAGTTTGATTTAATTTCAGGGTTAACCAATCATCGTGACTTCATCAATAACAACTCACTTACTCAGTCAACGGTTGATTTATTACTGTAACTTTGACAGATGTTTACAAAGGGCGGTTATTTACACATCACAAATAAACCCGTCAGCTGTCCGGCGTTACCATGTCTGAGCGCGAGTTCAATAATAAAAAAAAACAAGGTAATGATCACTTATTCGTACCAACTGCCCTACAACTAACGCCCGCCTCGGGCCAGCGCCCGGCACAAACCGTTTTCACTCACCTCCTCGGGCCAGCGCCCGGCCTCAACTGTTCTACAACTAACGTCCTCCTCGGGCCAGCGCCCGGCCTCCACTGCTCTACAACTAACGTCGTCCTCGGGCCAGCGCCCGGCCTCCACTGCTCTCTCACGGCAACGGACATGGCAACAAATAGCGCACACGGCGGAGTGATACAACAGTATCCAAAATTCAACAAAACCAGCAAAATTACACATAAAACAGATCACAAAGGATTCCAAAATTTCCGTTTATAGGTTTTACATTGAAATAAAATGATTTATCCACACAAATATAATAATTAGGGACAAAAAGTGCGCAACAGCGGAACTACTTTCGCGGCGCAATACCCTAAGCAACCCCCTGTGATGGCTGACCTACATGCGTCAATAACCTACGTCATGGAGAGAATTCCATGAAGCAAGAGATCAACCACAACGTCGGCGCCAGAAATCCTACAGCCTGGAGAAGCTTGCAACACCTGACGTTACTCACTTCACCAGGGAAAATATAATAAGAAGCTAAAATTGCCAAAACTCAAAAATTGGTCAAAGTACAAGAAAAAGTTATATCAACAAAAATAATTAAAATTTTACTGTGGTCAATTTGAAACCAAACAAGCCAGGAAAATAATCAAATGACTCTACTTTAAGATTCCTTGACTATATTTATATTAAATTTTGAAAAGGTGAATTTAAATTAACATGTCCCCAATTACTAGGTTATTGAATTCTGTTGTATCATACCGGACACCTGACAGACTCACCCTGAAAATGGCATATAGCCTGTTAAGAATGATTTACATAACATAAATTTAAATAAAAAAATAAAAACACCTTTTAAAGATTTAACCAAGATGGGGAAGTGGCTGAACACTTCACAACGTGTACACGCACGTACACACTCACAAACCACTTTCATCCCCGATTTATTTTTTTGGGCCTTCCTAACGTATATTATAAATGGACATGTCTCTTTTTCATTTATCGAATGGTTCGTGCGACACTCTAGTTCATCCAATATACCGTGCCTGGTCGCTTGAGAAAGGTGTGAATGGGCGATGCTACAATCCTACAACAGAACCTGTGCTCAGCACATTTACAACGCAACGCTATTCGTTGTTCTGCAGGTTGCCTAAATGTCAGGCACCCGCTTGCACACAGTCGATGATCGTCGACGTGGACTTTGATTATTTCAGTGGCCCATTTTTTGTTTCCCTGACGGTACATTTTAAACATTAACATATAAGCAGTGGTAGTAAAGTATAAAATAGCTTAATGCATGCACGAATGAATGTACAAAACTGAAGGAAATGTAGCAAAGTTTAGACGAACAGATGCTGATGATAGTGTTGTCAACAACTTAGAAAACCAGGAAAAACAAATAACACGTTTTTAAATTCAGTCTTTGTTAACACTTAAATAGATTTAAAAAAAAGGTTTGAGCCCGTACTGGCATTGTATATCATTAACCTTGGATAATTCCATTGAGAAATCATTCTTTGTGGTATATATTTTCATTTATACAATTAAGCTTTTACGTATATGCTGCCAACGTTGTTTATATTAGGTAAACTTTGTGTATTTGATGACAATGTACTACATGATCTGAAATTGTGACATGGTAACTCCCTCAACAAATATGTTAAATTTGATCCTATAAGTTTTTTTTATGTTGTAAATGTTTTGCTGTTTGCTAGGCAAAATGTCGTGTAAGACCATACACTCTAAAAGTGCATGCAGTACAGTATCTCCGATTGGTAGAGCAGAAAGATTTGGTTGAATAAAATGTTGTATGATCCACAGATATTTTATCAACATGTACTAGTTATTTAAAATAGTTTTTTACAATTTTGTTCTGCTTGTAGTGCTTATATAAGCTTAAAAATAAATTAAATTTGTACATATATATTTTTTGCAGTGAAGTACTGTATTAAGCATTTATAATTTGTTTTTTTCAGTATTGTACTAAATATTTTAATAAGACTTCTGCATTGTTATCCTCTGTTGTGTTGTAAATAGCATGGTAGCAGAACAACTCTGGTAATAAATATTTTTGTAATAGTAATGCATCATTGTGTGGTTTCTTTTCAATTTACACATTTGCACTAGATAGAAAATGCATTTTTTAAAATGTACCTATAAAACATGCCTGCAGCTCAGCTACTTCAGTTCTTACCAGCCAACAGATTCAGTACTTTCCCAATCATCTCTGCTAGTTTACATGTTCAGTGTAGTTAAGTGAACAATTTTGGATAATTAGCACTGATAATTAACTTAATATTTACTATTGTACGTCTGTTTAAAATTAGCTTTTGTAAATTTGAGGTCACAATAACATTAAGAGGATGCATCACGTCTCGTACAGACTTCATTCATTTTTGTATCATAAGTGTGAATAGTTAGGGAATTACTGTTGAAAATGTCTCTTTATGGAATTATTGCGGTTTACCTTTCCTTGCCTATTATGTTTTTATGTATAATTGTCACCAAGTGTAGTATATAATTTTCGGTAGGTGATACACTTTTGAATTTTGTAGCATCTTATGTGTTGCCTAATTAATTTACTTATTCAGTTATACGTAATGTGTGTAATACACATTAAGGTAGCTAGCTAAACTTTTATCATATTATTGGACATATATTTCTAATACCTTGCTTGAATTGGGAAGAAATGAAAAAATTCAGCATTACGAGTGATACAGTGACTTTGTATTAAAGCATCATTCTTAAGAATTGAAAATCCCTTGTAATTCGACTAAGTAAATGTATAAACACAGAAGGATAAAATTTTTTTTACATGGTAGCTTTATTTTGGTGGCTGGGTGTCTGACAGTGAATTGTGACACATTTTTTTAAACGTATTTCCTCATTCTGTGTCGCTAAGTAATGTTTATCTTCCATTAAGTCGACCTGAGTTACCATCTGAAATAATTCAGGTACAGTAGAGAACTTGTAGCTAGCAGTAGAACTTACTACCTTGAAACAACTGAATCTGTAATATTTCTGCCAGAAGTGTCTCCATTTTCATTATAAATTAATTATACTTTAGGTAGTCATGTAATGAATTAATAAAAATTTTTTTTGAATACTGATTTCTGTTCGAGTTAGAGATGGTTTCGTGTCATTATGTACAGCTTTTTATCACCTACCAAGCAATTATATACAAACACAGACACACACACATGCACACACGTGCGTGTGTGTGTAAATTGAACCTGGAAGACAGAAAGCAGCAGCAAAGGAAACCCATATTCATAAACTTCTAAACTGATAAGCATGTTTATATCTACCTAATAATCTACCTTTTGAAATGGTGCACATTAGTTCCACTCAGACCTAGGGAGAAAAGGGGGGGGGGGCCTTGACGCCTGTAGCTAGAGCACTCTCCTCTAACCAAGGGATCCGGGTTTGATTCCTGGCAGTGCTGTACGATGGTTAGTGGTATTTTCTCGGAGATCTTCAGTTTCCCCTGCCCCTTCATTCCGGTGCTGCTCCATACTCGCGCCATGTCATCCTTCACTAGCGCTAAAGGCTTAGTAGTTGAGTGCTGGCCAATCCATCGGAGCTAGATAGCTGGTGGTGAGGCTGTTTGAGTGAAGACATGCTGTGGAGCACGACAGGGCAAGCACCGGCACCGGCTCAACCCCCCTTACCCCCGAGGCAAGGCACGCCTATGGACAATGGCTTAGGAATGTGAAGGGAGGCGAAAAATGACCGTGAGGACACTGGCGGATGGGGGTTGGGACAGGCAGGCGGGCTGGTAGCAGGTTTGCTGGGCTGGACACGGCAGTCAGTCAGCATGAGGACTCATGATCGGACGCTTGCAGTGAGATTGTTTGTTGGAGTGATGTATATATGCATGTAGTTCAAAATCAAAATAAACGCACGTCGGCGTAAACAGCTGGTAATTGTAATTATTCAAAGTAAATTAATAGGAAGTGTCGAGCTCATCTCACTTCACACAAACTACTTTGGTGTTTGGTTAAACTCACATTCTCACCCTGTTATCCCGTTCAAATATTTTGATCTTCCTTGAGCTCTTCAGCTGAGTGTAGGTTGTTGCAGGTTTCAACAACCTAACTTACAACAAAGTTTGCAAATTTTAGGAGACTCTAAGGTTGGCACAGAGATCGACAACAAAGATTTCATCGTAGAAATGTTAACGGTACATTGGAGAAAATTGTAGATTAGGCTTCAAAACACATTCATCTAACTGCAGATATGATCCATAAATACAGAAATACAGTGCAGACATTAAGAAGTTAATAAAGTGTAATGTATTATTTTTATTTAAGGTTTTCAGTTGAATTTTTTGGTCTGGCATCAAAAAGTAACGGTCTGAAAAAAAAAATCATTCACTTGTGAACATTTGTCACATGTAAAAATAAAAGCCATGTTTGCTGCCTGTGTTCCATAAGTCAGCTGACAATAATATTGTTTTTGGAACTTTGTTTTGTTAATAAATATTTGTGAATCTCATTGCTTTTTAGAAACTTTAATGTAACTATGTATTTCTTCGCGCATTGCTCTCATTATGTTCAGATGTTATGTCATTTTGGTTTTTGCTGAGTGTTTTGCAAGTAATACAAAGCACTCAGACTTATTATATAATAGTAATGTGCTGGATCTTTAAAACAGAATTTAAAAACTAATTATTTTTAATTCATTGCTGAGAGAGTTGTAACTGCTATTTACTTATCACTCATTGTAGTTACAAGCAGTTTATTGCCTCTGTGTGTCATTTCCAATATTGCGAGACAGTGTACATGTTCATTTCCACAGTGTAACTGTACGAAAGATGCTCAAAATTTTTAATGCATTATTAGACATGCAGCAAGAACTCTTGAACCATTTGCAACTTCAGGGATTGTCTTCTGTAGTATAGAAACATACTCCATTGCATTGAGTTGATAATCAACCCAGCAGTACTTGCCTGTGCCTGCGAAAATTTGCAGTTCCGTTTGATTTGTTTTTGTGAAAAGAACTTAGTGTGTTTTTGTCCCTCGGGATATTTTTTTAAGAAGGTAAGGTTGTTGTGTAGGTCTTCTTTTGCAAGTGTATCAGACTGACATTTAGTTTTAGAAATGAATTTGTAGTCTTTGAATATTTATTAGTTGTATATTTCAAAACTGAGTTATAACCTATAATATATACACAAATGCCTTTATTCTTCTAAAAGTTATCTGTGTATATTTGTTTAATATAGCATTTAAAATATTTTGGAGGTTGGAGGCAGGACAGAGTGGATTGCAAGTCTGGTTGTGGTGTATGTATTTACATTAATTAGTCATTAAATGTAAAAGAAATTAACATCAGCAGAATATTATCTGAAGATAATGTGACCAAACAGCTTTGGTTGGAACTGAATTCTAAAAACCAGAGAGTTGCCTTCGGGGTGCTATACAAACCTCGAAATATTTGTAACAAAGAACTTACATAGTTAGAATCTTAAATGATCAGTATTACCATAGCAGGAGACTAAACATTAATTTACTGAAATCTGGTGACACAGGAGCTAAGTTTTTAGCATATATTCTTAACACCTATGGTTTCAAACAACTGGTTACTGCAACGATGAGAATAACCCTCACCACAGAAATGCTTATTGATCTCATAATTATAAGAGATACTAGTAAAATATTTAGATCTGGTCAGTACGAATTCTTAGGTTTTACTGATCACAATCTCATTTACTGGTATACGACATACTTAGTATGTACACTGAAAAGCTACAAAGTCAAAACTTTTCATGATTATAGTAGATTAAATTTTACTGAATGTATGCGATGTTAGTTGTGCTGACTGAGAGCTAGTTACTAAAGTTCCTAATATTGTCCAAAAAGTAGCATACTTAAACAACATAGTGGCAAAACTTTGTACCATCACCACCCCTTCATCGGGCTAACCTCAACATGGTGATGGCACCTAACAATTATCACAGCAGCGGAGGCAGTAACGAGGGTTGCGATCCCCAACAATTAGCAAGCTACGCCTACGCAAGGTTATAATTTAATTCAAACAAATCTAGAACTCCTAACCTCAATCCTCAGTATTGCAAAACTAGTTAATCATCAGCATGATCTGCAAGTAATGTCACAATTATTAGCAAACTTGTAAAAGGGAAATTACCAATTAATTTTAGCTTCAAATAAATACCAAAGGTCGGGTTTAATCGCATCAGCGATTTATTAATAATCCAATACATAATCAACAGTTAAAAAACCTTGCAAATAATACAAACTCAAATAATTAAAAAAGGAATCAAAACATTCAAAATGAAACAAATAACATTAAACTCTAATTTTACAAAAATACAATAACAGGCGTGCAAATGGAATCTCATTTAAAGTTGAACAAATATGAAATAACAAGAAGCCCTAGTCGATAACCCTGAGGAGGGTGTAGCAAAGACAAAAACTAAACCAAGGCTAACCCTACCTCATAGGGAACTAGCTCACACAACAAGTGCTGACTGAGACTTTCTTCCCAGCAGCAAACCCTAACATAAACCGAGGGGACACACGCCCCTAAACATACTTACTTACTAATTAAAGCTTCCAGGGGACACTCGCCCCAACACACAATCTCAAACACAAGCATAACCTACCTCAGTAGTATGCATACACAGCTAACACCCTCACACAAGTCTCATAAGCGGGCACATAAGGTGCATGCAAAATATCCAATTCATTAACTATTAAATAATCTGATATGGTTTACATTCTCTGTCAAATCTAAGCATCAAATTGCACGCCTACAAAGATTACTTAATCAACACGAAACTAATAGAAAAATACATGTCTGCCCCTTTCTCTCTCTCTCTCACTGAATAATATTACATATTACTTGAGTTTACGTATTGAAATCCCGAACGCGACAGTTACTTTAATATACCAGGCAAAAGTGAAAACAACAACAAACAACACAAGACACGAATGAAACACTAGGACTTGGGCCATTATGCTACAGGACTTCAACTCAAGAAACTATTAAACAAGAATGAAGAAACTAAACAAGGCGCCACAAATTAATCATTTACAAGTCCTGCAGCATAACAACCCATGCCACATTTACAATAACGAATAACAAAGCAACACTTACATTTCACTGGAAGCCGACTGAACGCACATACTACAAAAACACGAAGCTTTATACTAACAGCGAGCAATTATTAAATCCCTGAAAATAGTCCGCCCAACATTGCGGACCAAATACGACATGTAAATTACAATATATCAATTATTACTATGAAACCTGAAATTACATTATGAAAACACAATACAAACTTTACACGTCTCGCTTAGAACAATATTAATTATATAAACAATTCCCTTCAGAAATTCACAATATTACAGGAAAATTATATTAATACAGCTCTCGGAAATATTTCTTGAGATTCCGCCATTGTCGCTCGATAGCGCTGGTGTAGCACAAAGCTAGCTGCACTGCTTGCATCTGTGTCTCTGTTTAGTCTATATCACATCTATGGCGAAGAATGTCATGTTTACAAACGGCGACGTAAAATATTCCAAAACAACAAATGGAATATTAGGAATGTAATGAAAGTCTGGATACGTGGAAACATTTGAATTATAACTGCTGAGTATTATATATGTTAATTGCTAATAACTTGCAATGTCTGAACTGTTTCTAACATCGTCAAATTACGTCGTTCACTGACTCAGTCGGTACAATGCCATTGTCAATATTCACAATATTGTAGTTGACGATCTGCTAAGTCCTGGTAAACTGTACAATTGTATAATCTTAAAAAAATGTGTGAGAGGAAGTGTGGGCCCAGCACAACTTTTTGACGAACTTTTCCACAACGTACAATCAGAACAAAATGCAATCAAGTTCCGTGGTTCACAAACAAGGATCATCTTATAATAAAAGAAAGAGGCAAAGCCAAAAAATTGGTCCTTAGAACAAGAAGCAAATAGGATTTTGAGATTTTCAGGCAATACAGAATTAAAGTAAATTACATTACACAAATAAGTGAACAAAATTATTTCTCTCGGGCGGCTGACATAAAAATAACCCTAAGCAGCTTTGGCAAGATTTAAAATCGTTTCACGTTATTATAGAGGAAAGTAAAGAATAATACCTGAAAATCTTCTGTTCTGGATGAAATTAAGAGTATTTCATATCAACCATTTTAAAAACAACAATGCAGCAGTCAAGTGTGGTCATCAAAAAAACATTAAACGGGGTACATTTATCTTTAAGGAAGTAAACAGAAATATTATTTGTTAATTCATAACAATTCACTTCATTTATTTATAGACTACATGGGGGCACTCGCATACTTTGTGGAGGGTTCTGTTAGACTGAGACAGATTAAATGTCGCCAATGCTGCAGATGTGGGTATACACAATCATACGCCGTATACCTCGTGGGTGATTCAACCAAGTACAGTAGGCTATGCATTCTAGTAATTTATTCCAAGGATCGTTGTTAGCTTGGCACCAGGAAATTGTTCTACCCTGACTTTGTTTTAATTATACTCTGCGTGACAATTTTGGCACTAAAGCACTGTATGTCGCACCACCCGACTACGCCTTCTGTCATCCCAAACCAAGATGACTGGTACCAATCAGACTGTGGGTTCAGTATCCTTAGCACGGGCTACCATTAACATTGCTGCACTGCTGGTGTTAGAGTGGTGTCATGACTGGGAGACGTGGAGTGATAAGTGGTAGTGTCTTAACCTTCTGTTTGTTGTGGTTCGCCATTGTTAAGGATGACCTTGATAGCATTGAAGTGGCAAGGGGAGACACAATTTTGTGAAAATGTGAAAGGACACACAAATGTAGTGGGCATTTTTTTTTTTAATTGAAAACTGCTCTGTTTAGAATAATATTAAATATTATATTTTATTTATGCCTTGAAGGTAAATTTTTGAGTATGATAGAATCAACTCATCTTGATTGTTACTTTGATTGCTAAGTATATGTTAAAAATTGGCAGAAAAGTACAAATTGGCTGATAGGAAAGAAGAAATGAAGACTTCAAAAGTGCTTAATTTATATACTACATGGTGACCACATGTCCTTAAAAATCCTGGAAAAATGCTTGAATTTCCATACTTGTCCGCGAGTTATTTTTGTCAGCGTCTTGGGTTTCAAATACAATGTGTTTGGTACAGGTAGCCTTGTTTCAACTGTCATGGTTGCAGTGCCCATATTTTCACTTAGAAAAAAAGAGAGATAGATATATATAATGTGTGTGAGGGTGAGAGTGTTTGTATGTGTGCGTGCACGTGTGTGTGTTAGCAAAATGTAAGCTGTACAATAAACTATTTTACTGTAATCTTGTGTAGATCTGTGTTAATTCCTCATATGGGAACCAATTTAAAAAAAAAAAAAAAAAAAAAAAAATGCAGTGGACATGACATTAAGTAAGCCCTAATTTAAAAAAATTTATGAAATGTGATTCTTCATCTATTGCGACATAAGGACCATTTTATTTTGAAACATTGTGTGGTTAAAGCAACATGTCTGACTGTATATTTAATGTGTTACCATTATTGAACCATGATTGTGTCGCAAATTCTGTAGGAGGAAGTACAGTTGTTCTTTTCTTGAAAATTGGTTTTGTGTCCTTGAAATCCTGGAAATGTTCTTGAATTTAAAAATCAGATATGTGTGGCCACCACGTATTAGCATAATACTCTTGTGCTTGTAGTGTATGACATCAGGTTGGTCCTGCTAGTGGTTATAAGGACTCTGAGGACACTGTTATAAGTGTAACGTATTGTATCCTCACATATTACATCCTTACGTTGCAGCGTGAACAATCTTGCAATATGGTAGTGCTCCATATATGCCACACGTCTGTGGAATACTTGTATCACGATGAAGTTGTCAAGTCTCCAGTATGGTGTCCAGTAAATAATATGCGAGTCTTCCTGGTGCAGACGTGCAGCATATTGAGAGAGTTATATGTTATTATTAATAATGTAATTTGCTCAAGGCCGTTCAAGTGTCACGTACAGTACAACACTTTTTACATCCTTCGTTTTCCAGTTTTTGCTGTTTACCAACTTTTTGTATTCAGATTTTCTGCTTTTAGATAAAAGTTTCTCTCCATTCACATTTTTCTACATTTTACAATTCTTTACAGTTCCCTTGTGAAACACATTGTTACGTGTTTACCAAATTACATGTGGGTAAATCTCTGAGCTCATTGGGGTAGAGGTATCATAATTAGAAATAAAAAGAGTTTCATTAATTTTTTGATTTATTAGCTCACAAAGCTATAAAAATACACAAAACAGCAATCAACTATGGCTTTCACAGCACTCTTATTACCCACACAATTACAACTCCTTTTGGTCCTTCGGCCCACAGCAGCAGTCGTCTTGTTTCGCCCAATACTGCTCCGAAGGTATGTACCTGCAGCCTCACAGTAAACTCTGATGTCACCAAGATGTCTTCACCAGTCTCTCTGCACAATGCTTAGCACCGTTTTCTAGCAGGACCAATACCGAACTCTCCTAAGTTGCCAGTGACTGCTCTTGCAGATACGACACCTCCAGAATTGTTCTCCACAGCTCACCACCATTTTGTAGCATGCCAACACCTTATTCACTGCTGCTTCCGATACAACATTCCAAGTGTTGTTCATTCCTTCTCCAGCGTGCTGATGTTACTCAGCATCGATGCAGACTACCGCTGCAGTAATGCCACCCCCAAGGCGCTCCTATCAGCTCCGCTGTGTCGACACAACACTCTAGGTGTTGTCTTCTCCGCAGCCCGTGACCTCACGCAATGCCTGTCGTTGCTCTAGTGGCACCGATGCTGACCCACACCACACCCTGGTTTCACTTCACACTCACATAGGTCTCCCAAAGACTTCAAAAGACTCTCTCTGTTTCGCAGTTCGGAGGCTTTTATACAGTACATTTAGTGACGTCAATCGATGGTGCAACATGATGACCAGAGATCATTCCTTCCTAGAGTCATGTAGGCAAAGGTGTTTTCAAGGAATCCCGGGATACACTTAGCCCCTGAAACACAAATGGGGAATCCTAATGGCGTCTCTGTGGTTGAATCTTCAGTCTGTTCGCCTGATACGACAACATGCCTCCAGCCAGGCTAACATGCAACAATATCAAAGGGGTTCTACTGCATAGTGCATATTTACAGATTGTCAAGAAATAACTGCATAATAAGAACATCACGTGAATACTGGGATAAATTGAAGACAAAAATGTTACTGGTATAATGTTGTACAACAACATTTTATGTGCATAATGTGGCAACTTTACTGGGAAAATCCCCTCATTGCATTCTGCGTCCAGGTATTTTTTATGTATATTATGTCGAGTAAACTTAGAATGGTGTTTGGACTGCTCGGGATTTTAACCTGCACCCTTAATATGCAGGTCAGAACAGAAGTAATAAGATAAGTAACGTGTCTGTAGTGCAAGAAGGGACTAAATACAGTGCAGTGTTGCCACATTATGCACATAAAAGGTCATCATACAGTATTTTACTAGAAACATTTTCGTCTCCAATTTAGCCCAGGATTTGAATGGTTTTTTATTATGCAGTTGTTTCTGGGCAGGCTGTGTGTGTGTGTGTGCGCGCGCACGTGCGTGCACAAAATAGTGTTAGTTTTATGTACATGTTAGTAGTTTCTACATTATCATCCCACTAAAATTTTCAATGTGCAAAGTATTCCCATAATACCACCTAAGAGCCAAACACGCATGTTACTGCAGAATACACCCACTGGCAACCAACAGAACAGACTTACTGAACTCAGATGTTATAGGTTAGTTTGTTTTTTTCTCCCCTCTAGAACTCTAGCAGTGTCTGAAACCACTTCTTGCATTTTTAGGGTTTGGGAATTTAGGGTCGATGTAGTCCAGTGTTACGAAACAGCGCTGAATGAGGCAAAGTTAGAAACTGGACTTGTTTGTATTTCAACGTTGTTACGTTTCTTTTATGTAAATGTTTGTCAGTTGAGTAAGTCATACATTTTTTTATTCTAAATAAATTATTTAGCTGTGTTTCCACTCTTTGTAATACAAACTATAAAAAATACATTTAAATGATTGTTTGGCATTAGGGATATTTATTTAAATAAAAGGAATTTTATTTTAAAATAAAAAATCTATTACAAAATTACACTATGGCCTGTTAATTTCCATTACTACAATTTTTAATGGCTATGCATATGTGTTTGTCTGCTGAAACACGTAAAAATAAAACATTACTAGTGAACAGCAGTCAAATTTTTTACACAGCTATTTGGGAATCTAGTATGCTTCTCTCCTCTGTAGATTACAACCTAAAATCCCCAGATATTTAGGTACCTAATACTGGTGACCTATTTGGGTACATAAATAGTGGATTTGGACATAGCTTTTGAAATAAAGCCAACTCCTGCTTACCAGTCGTGTTTAAGGGAGCAGATACAGTCGATTATTTACAATTGAGGATCACCTACTGTATTATCGTTATAAATGGTATACACATACTGCACCAAACGACTCATCATCCAATGCTACTTCAAGCTTGTGACTGAGCTAGGTGGCACAATGCTAACATATTGTGGACTCACATTTGGGAGGATCTGGCTTTGATTCCCAGCTCTGGTTGTCCTAATTTTTGTTTTCCGTCGTTTTCCTAAATCTTTTAGCCAAATGTTGGGATGGTTCCTTAACAAAGGTCTCTGCCGAATCATCTCCCAGCTTCTGTCATAAGCGGTAGTCGAAAGGTCAGACCTCTCGCTTCCAACCAAGGCGTTCAGGGTTCGATTTTCCGACGGGGTTGGTCCCTGGATTTTGGCATGTGGGAATAGTGCCGGACGATGCCGTTGGTCGGCGGGATGTCTCTGGGATCTCCCGTTTCCCCCACCTTTCATTCCGACACCGCTCAACACTTACCTCATATCATCCCTCATCAGCGCTGAAGACCTCGTTGTTAAGCGCTGACCAAAATCTCTCACTCACTCTGTCATAATACATAAGAAGTTGTATGTCACCGTCTAATGACCTCGCTGTCAACGAGACATAAAGCGTATTCACTAATTTCAAGCCTGGTAAAATGTTTCCATTTCACCAAATTACTGTATCTTATAAATTCAACAGTTGATTTCAAGGTCATTAAGTCAAGTTTGTTTGTAGTCTTGTTATTTGGAGGCTGTATTCCAAACTTCAAAGAGTAATGACTGCCTCCTGTTTATTGTAACTAAAAATTAAATTTTTATTTTGTTGCAAGAATTTGCAAATGGATAATCTCTATGTTGATACTCGGAAAGTTTGTTTTTGTAATTTATTTGATCATTGCCTTGGAAATACTAACCAAGAGTATTTTCACCTCTTGTAATGCATTACTACTGAAGTTGTTATTGATTATACAGCTGTCCATAGTAAATATTCACGCGCAGTATAATATCTTAATTGCTATTGTGAGTTATATTACGAATGGAGTGAAAATGTAAAAGTGTAGGTAGGATTGTGTTTTTAAATGTGTTTTGTGTATTGTCTTCCAAAGATTTTTGTACATGGCTGAAAAGGACATATTCAGGATAGCCAAACACAAAATATAAGCATACCAATTCCACCTGTGACAGCTTCCCCACACTGTTGTATCCTGCACAGCGGGCTTATTATGTACCACCGACGCTAAGTCAGCTAACGAAGCAATTTGCTTTCCTTTCACTTCTGAGATAACGTTTCACTTTCCTCGAGCAATTATATGTGACATTATTTGCTTCAGACGTTATAGTTTCCTTCAGCGCAAAGCTTTCCTTCAATAGAAGTGACATCAGAAGATTTGCTTCAACGATAAAGAGCAGTTGACTGTTCTGTTTTACAATAAATTTCCATTTTTACTGCGAAAACAAGAAAACTTTTACGTTTTGTATGTTTGCGCCTCTGATTTTCTTCCCAATGTCTGTATTTAACACTGCATAATCTATGGTGCACATTTATTCTGTGACAGAATTAGCTGATTGTAAATGTAAACACTAACAAAGCAGAGAAACACATTTCCAAAATACACAGGTGATTAAATGCTCGTTGTTGCAGGCATGCATTAATTAAAGCTTTTATTACACGGAAGATGTTTTATACATTTTATTGTTTGCTATGCTTTAGCCGTCGATGCATCCAAAAATGCCTCGCAGGAGAGTTTACTTGCGTATTGTCAGTTTGATAATATGTAAAATTGGGATGTAAGTGAAATATTTTGGCGTAGTTATCAAAGCTTTTTTAGGGTCGTGAACACTGCAATTCAGTGGGAATTATGTGTAAGTAATGAATATGTGTCGAATATGTATTTAACAGATGTCTGCTTGTATATTTTATTAGTATTTTGTCTGTCATGCAGCTACGTAGTTGTAGTGATAGTGAAATATAAATATAAAAAATTGAACGTATGATATTTGCAAGTAATGTTATTGTTTGATGCACATATGTTTTTGTTGAAAATTTGCTAATGGAGGCAATAGAACAAACGTCTCACAGTTTTGAGTCTACTACTGCATTATGTATTTTGCCAGCAAGCTAACATATGATGACGTTACATTGTCTTTTGTACCATTACTTGGCTATCTCAAAGGAAAATTGCGTGACAGTTTGTTTGAAATTTGAAGTACTGGTATTTGGCCTACATCAAGTCAAACTGCAAAACCCAAACTGCAAAACTTAATTTCCTGTCATATACAGTAAAAGGCAGAATAATTAAGCACAAAAAGTTTTTCAAGGTAACGCCCCTTCCCTTTTGCTTATTAAACACTCACAATTTAGCTGTCATCCTATGGCGAGATCACTCTTTCTTCCCCTCTACACCAACATGTCCGAACTTTTCCTACACCTTCCAACTTCCTACACAGTATCAAAGTGATCTTACAAAATACTGCCGACCTCACCTGCTCCGTTCTCCACCACGCCCTTTGAATCTTCTTACTGATTTTTACTCTTCATGGCAGTGTAACGCTCCTGACCCTCACTATAGGCCTACAGTTTTACCAGTGTTTTAACTCTGCCTGTCCTTCACTATATCCCATTTCCTTCGTTATAGGTGGCCCACCAACTACCAATTGACTACCTTACTTCTTCCAACCTGACTCTGTTTTCTAAACCTAGAGCCTACCCTTCACCCATCTTGGTGCCCTTCTTTGTACCTTCGTCAGTTCCTGCACCTCAGCTACATCGTACGTGTACATATCCTGCTCTGCTGCTGCATATTCCAACATTGAAACCAAATCATTTTGCTGTGTTGATAGTCATTTGAAATGATCAACATTTATTAGCTAACATGTAGATAGATATGAAACACAACTAATATATTTCACAGTATAGATTCTTGAAACAGTTTTACACTAGAGCCAATACTGTAAAATAAAAATTGAGCACATCGTATAGACTGGAATATGATTTCGTTGTAGGCTTACTGTAGTTCTGTTAGTATCGGTGATTATTTTCACGTAGGCTTATTACAGATATGTATGGTAACCTAGAAAATATTCTGTCATGGCAATCATGTTGTCCTTTGCAGGGTTCAAAAGAGGTACAAAATATCAGTTCACTAAAATATGAAAAATGGTTTCTGCTCATTATGTAACACCAACACTTTTCTAAATTAGTATTCTTTTATTTTCATAATTTTCAGCTAACATCACATACATACTAACAATTTATGACAAAAATCGCAACCCTCTGCTTATGTTAAGTAGTCTTCGAAAATTGATACTGTTCATTGTAAATGAGTTGCACATGTCAAGTAGTTACCTACTTTTCACTAGTGGCCACTGTTTTGCTACTCTCCCTTACACCAAAAAATAAATACTGCATCTGTGCGTGGGTTTTATCCATTCATTTTAGCCTTTGATGTAAACACTAGCTACAGAACAAGGTTATGGTTCCGCCTCTGTTATTTCACAACATACAAACTAGTTGCAGAACTGAATTTCTACTAAGTAAACCTATTTTTAACAGTTTTGAGTATTGCAAAATCATTCTACGACCATGATTTTATTGAAGACAATGTTTAATTAATTATTTAGACGAGTGATGCAAGATTTAGTTACTTTGTTCGGCCTCCCATAGTCGTGCAAATTTACATCAGTTTTCTTCTTCATCTTTGCATCCGAGCTCGCGAGCGCGAACGTAAATTGGTTGTACATAATTACTTTCGAAGTAAACTCGATGGTAGTGTGGTTTGCGCACAAAGCTACTTTGCGGCCGTGGTACAGAATAAGCCCCAGTAGTTCTCGCTGCTCAGCACAATGCTCAGCTTCTCATCACTCCCAGTTCGTCTTCTGGCCTCTGTTAGGGTAGCAACACACTGTCGAACTGTTTTGAACCATCTCTGATCGTCGTAAGAAGCTTGCCTGTGAAAAACTCTCTATTTTCATGACAAGTGTTACAGTCCTGCAAACATTCTGGTTTACAAACATTATCAATTTAATGTTCAGAACTATCTACTACAGTATATCTATATTTTATCTGCAAGTACCAGCTAGTGAGTTTTTTAACTGCTCTCTTTTATTGGTAAGTGCTTGTGAAGCTGGCTTATGCTAGGTTAACCAATTACATAAGTAAACTGAGGGATGAGGTACTCACAAGTTGGAAGTTAAGTCACATAAAGTGACTTGAGTCACCGGAGCTGCCTGATGGAGCAGGCCTTAGCCAGCGAAACTGTTTTGTGTACGTCACCACCGAGAAGTACAAGCCTGTGTAATTGTTTTATATTATGAATAATTTTGTTTTAGCCTGTTTAGTTGGCTTTATTTAGCCATGAGGTCAGTATACTAAATAAATTATAAGAGATGGGTGAGGAATGTAATTCTGGGGGGTGGGGTGATTTCTTTGGCACATGGCGATCAAAAATGTCTGGAGTGAAGTGTGTTGGTTGCAGGGGGATACGCAAGCACGGAGTAAATCAGAGACGGAGGATGGAGCAGGCGAAGGCAGCCCCACGGCCACATCCAAGGAGACTCGGCAGAGCGGTGAGTGCGATGTGAGGCCTCCACCTGCTGATGAAGGCCATGAGGAGGCGTGCGTGTCTTTAGTGGAGTCTGAAGCCTGACATTTCACTTCAGACAGTTTTAGTTTTATTAAATTCTACATGTCTGTGAGGTATTTTGTATTGGATATTTTTAAAAAACTAAACATTGTTTTTAAAAACTTATAGCTGTAAAGTATAAGTTAAAAAAAATTTGCTTGCCTTTATTGTTGTTGTACCTTCTCTCTTTCCTGTGAAAAATTTTTTTAGCAGAATAGGTTGTAATGCTTTCTGCCCTTTAATACTTTGATGGAATCTAGCAAGTTGTTGCAGATCTTTAGCCTTGTTAAACCCTTATACAGATAGTCCAGAGCAGAAAGATGTAGCACAACAACGCAAGCTTCTGAGGTAGTTGAAACCTCTGAGAACTATTGGTAGAGGAAGAGAACAGGATTTTAAAACCACCAGATACACAACATTTCTGTATTTCCATTATTACTTGATACAGTGATAGGATCTTGGCTGCAAGTTGCAAGAGACAAGTAGGAATAGATAGTGGATGGACTGTAGGTCGTTTCGATGCCTTGAACGTAGAGGTGGTAATGCAACCGATATGTGTGCTTAGATTTACCTTATTACTCCAGACATTTTCAGCCTGGACACACAACCAGACTGCGTCCTTAAGGAGGTACATGGTTGCCACAAGTATCGAAAACAAAAAAAAGTCGGGGAAATAACATGTCTGGGAAAAGTTATGTAAAAAGTTATGGAATTTTGCCTTAACGATGCTTTTATCCTTATTAAAAATTTCCTAAATCATACTTTTTGCCCTCTAATAAGTTCATGTAGAAGTTGCAGATGTTGGTGACACTGCAAGACCGGCCATGTAACAGAGTTATGTAATGAATACAGTAATTGTACGAGAATTATAGTATTACTGTTGATAGGAGGTATAGGGCTGTGAAAGTAAGAGGTTACCGTAGGTTCTGCAGCTAACGTACTACATTTATTGCTATGGTGCCACATGTCTGTTACATCACTCGAACATAGCCAGAGCGTAGCCAAACCGACCTGATCATCAGCTGCTAAAATACCGCCAAGGAACCTAACGGCGATTGCTGATTATGTATGTTCTGGACTTTTTAAAGCTAAAATAGCTGAGTAAATTGTCAATCAATTTTTGTGGAGTCGTTGAAAAACATTCATCAGAAAACCATTTTGCTATACTTACGTGAACATTTTGAAGTTCTTTTTTGTGTAAATACAGGTATACACATTTGTGTTGGGTTTATTTTGTACATATGTTTTCTGCAGTGCTAGACCTACAAGTAAAGTTAGGTTAATTATTAAGTTATGACGGTATATTTAAGATCGGCAAAATTAGCGGTGGTTTAAATTGCTAAGTGTAATTAAATTGGCTAGCATGCATTTGTAAACCTGTGAAAGAGAACTAATATACTTTGTCTTGTAAGCAAGCCTACGTATTAAAATCTACTTACGTGTGTGAACGCACATAAAAAACTAACCAATGTTTCCTATTGCTCAGGAAATCAGTGAGGGATTGTAATTTACATTTGGAGGAATTGGTGAAGGTGAAGGTGGTTGGTAGGTTTAGGAAGGGTTTGTTTGGTAAGTGATTAGGGAGTACCTATAGCTTGACACTTGGCAAGTGCCCAATATTTTACTTTATCTGCTGAGTAAGTTTGTTGTCGATTTATAATATAGCCTTTCGTTTTCGTAGATGATCACAGTGATAATTTTTGCGCGAGATGTAATTTCACTTTTTATTTGCAACATGTTATTTCACATAGTTTGATTTAAAGTTTCTCATATCATGCAAAATGTTAGCCTACTTTATGTTTTTTGCTGTATTATGATACATGTATATAGATCAGGGTTTACCAGGTTATGACTACATACTGATAAATACAGCAAATTTAATCAAACTAACTCTCTATGGAAGGTTTACATTGTGCTTGTATTGATTTTTAATTTAATGGTAGAGATTTTGTATTTGTGGGCTGCACTTTACCAGTTGTACGAACCAAAATGTACGTTTATAACACTAGTACTACTATTTTGCTGGTACATCGTGGTTTTTTGTTTTAATTGGTGTTAAACCTCATATTTGAAGACGATATGGTTGTGTGAGATGATTGCTTATTGCCTGTTCTTACTTTTAATTTAATGCTGACGTGATTACACTTGGGTGTCTTTATCTTTCTATTTTGTGGCAAAATAACCTCCCAGCGTACGTTAAATATTTTTTTAAAAAGTCACGGAAATATTTGCACTTTAGTTCTGGAAAACCTGAAAAAGTACGGGAATTTTGAACTCTCTGATCTGTGGCAACATTGAGGTAGTTTCCTAGATCTATAGATTTTATGTTTGCTTACTTGTAATTAATTTTTATGACTTAAATTTTGAAATTAGTTCCAGTAGTAAAATAATGCATTAGTTAAGAGAATTTTTTAAGCTAAAGTGAGCTGTTATCTATATTTACTGATATGAGATGGAAATCAGTAAATAATTACTGTATCTTCAATAATGCTTATGTAGATCAAAACAGCAAAGATATGTTAAGAAATATAATCTTAAAATTACTGTTTCCTACTTAGCTTTCTTTTTAAATAAATAACATCACATTTATGAAATGGGCAAATTAACTTAGTCACGATTTTAACGAAACTTCCCCCTTGCAGAGCTGCCGCTGTCTTTATAGTTTTCAAATGTATTCATTGTGACCCATAATAATTTTTATACAAATAATGAACGTATTAAGTTTGATGCTGGACAGAATTTGGTGTTATTAACTTCTCTAAAAAGTTGCATAGTCTTGGACTCTATGTGTTGTGAATGGAAGTACAGTAAAGGATTTTAAAGGTGTTTTTTTAAAACAATAAATACTATAATGTTCTGCCTTTTTTTTTACTGATGTGCAGTTTTGTAGTGCTCTTAAAAATATATTGCCAACTGCTCTAAAAGCTGGATTTTTGTTATGCACGTGCACAAACTGTAGAAAATAAAACACACTCAGGAATGTGAATGTGATCTTTGTAGCTGTGCCAACTTGTTCCCATTGCATAAACTCCGAAATGAACAAATTTTGTTGAGTTTTCTTCGCTGCTTCCCACCCTTGTTGAACTGTGTGATGGTCGTTTGTAGTGTGATTTTAATGAAGTAATTTTTCCTCATTCTTTCCTCCTGTAGCAGCCTTGTAAATACAGTAGACTCCCGATTATCCCGTGTGCGGATTATCCAGTTTGCGGATTATCCGCGCAAAATATTTCACTTGCAGCAATAGTAAAAAAAAAATTGTTATTTATAAATACGTGTTGTGTTTATTCGCGTAATATTTACCAAAGTGTTATGCCCGCAACCGTATTTTGAAAGGCTTGAGGTTTAAGTCTTTGCCAATAGGCGAAGCAATTAGCTCCGCGCATGAATGGATTAACTGTAGTAAGTCGCTCATGAATGGGTTAACGAGACTTTTCTTGGTCAAATAAGTTATGTGATTTTTCATTAATCGTGTTTTTAGATTATTATCGCATATGCTCTAATCATTTATGTGAATAATTGAGATGGTTTTAAATTGCTACCTTTTATTACAGGAATGAATGTGCCTTTTTTTCTTTTTGCTGAGATCTAGGAAAGGGTACAAGTGGATTATCCGCGATTTTGGATTATCCGAGGCATCAGCCCCCTCCATTAGCGCGGATAATCGGGAGTTGACTGTAATGTGAACCCTTGTTACTGCCAATTAAAGTGTAAACACAGAGCAGCAACTTATATCTTTAAGCTAATCTTAAGTCCATTTAATTGGCTTCTTGCAGAAAAATAAGACTGTGGGTTATTTCAAAATATATTTTTTTGAAGTTCTTAAAGAAAAGTTATAGGAAATGTCG
This sequence comes from Medauroidea extradentata, assembly GCA_003012365.1. NCBI lineage: Eukaryota > Metazoa > Arthropoda > Insecta > Phasmatodea > Phasmatidae > Medauroidea > Medauroidea extradentata. The sequence continues at coordinate 44,589 of PNEQ01003205.1, read as the reverse complement.
TATGTTTTTTATACAACATGTTAACTAGAGGATAATGTTATGCAGTGGACACTTTGTGTGTCATATATCTTGGCCAAATGAAAATGTCCAGTAGCAATGAACTTAATAAGTGGGAAAAGAAAAGTTACATGTAATGTAGTGGAGCCCTCTGAAGGGTACCGCCTACCACACCGTTAAAATCTGAGTGAGTTCGTAAATGTGGTTTTTTCAGTAAACTATTCCACGTGTGCTCAATGCGTACAACAAGAAAATACACTTCAAGTATCTAGTTTCATAGCCGATCAACATACATTGGAAACTGTTTGGGTGTGATAAGTGTAATCCAATCTGTCTCTTTACTACACGTGGTTCGCAGACTGCAATGAAATTTTGTCTCATTTTACAAGCTAATCAGCATACTCACTAATGTTTTTTTTTTTTTACATTCTTCTATCGGATCACAAAGGATTTGTTCTTTTTGGAGTGAACTAATTGTGTGTTTTTATACATAGCATTCCATTAATTTTTGTACATACTGTTTTGTAAATGTACCAGCACTTTTGTTGTAACCATTTAACGTTAACACATTGTAAAGTGCTTAAAATATATAATAATTTGAATGGAACATGTAACATTAAGCACGGGGGAATGGAACATACAACATTAAACTTGGTGGAATGGAACATGTGAAATTAAACTAGGTGGAATGGAACGTGTGACATTAAACATGGTGGAATGGAACATGTGACATTAAACTTGGTGAAATGGAACATATGAAATTAAACATAGTGGAATGGAACATGTAACATTAAATTGGGTGAAATGGAACATGTGAAATTCAATTTGGTGGAATGGAACATTTAACATTAAATTTGGTGAAATGGAACATGTGAAATTAAACTTGGTGAAAAGGAACATGTGAAATTAAACTTGGTGAAATGGAACATGTGACATTTAACTTTATGGAATGGAACATGAGACATTAAACTTGGTGAAATGGAACATCTAAAATTAAACTTTGTGAAATGGATCATGTGAAATTAAACATGGGGGAATTGAACATGTGACATTAAACTTTATGGAATGGAACATGAGACGTTAAACTTGGTGAAATGGAACATGTGAAATTAAACTTGGTGAAATGGAACATGTGACATTTAACTTTATGGAATGGAACATGAGACATTAAACATGGTGGAATGTAACATGTAACATTAAACATGGTGGAGTGGAACGTTTAATATTAAACATGGTGGAATGGAACATTTCACATTAAACATGGTGGAATACCATAAATAATTAACAAGAAAGGTAAGCAATTGTATGGAAAATGAAATTATGTAGTATTGATTAGTAATGAATTGTCCCTGCCACGATGTTAGTTCTTTGTTTTTTTAATTACATGTTAAAACAATTTAAGGGTTTTAAACATCCCAGTGATTTAATGAAGAGAAACAGCTTGTGGAATGGCTTAGAAACTAATCATTCTAACTTGTAACTAGAGTTTTCATTAAAAAGTATTGTTGTAAGCTGCGACTGTCATGAGAATAGTATACGCTGATACAGTAGTGGCAGAACTAAAGGACGCCGGTGCGCATTATGCGGCTCACATTTCCATTTGGCACGCGGCGGCGAGTTTCATAAAGACTTGGATAACAGTGGGTGTAACGGCCTAGAAAATGCTTGTACCTACTAACTGCTCCCCGACAGTACTTTGATTCTGATGTGACATGTCTCTCTCGCAGCTTCCGGGAAAGAGTTGCAGTGAAATTTCTGTGAACTCTTTACTGAGTATATAAGGGAGCTGTGCCACCGACTAAAAGAGTTTTGGCTGAAAGACATTTTATGTGCGAGAGAGTGAGTTGTGTTGATATTGACAGATTGCGAGCGGTACTCAAGTGTGTTCAGAGGTATTGTTTGCTGTGAGTCGTAGTATTGACGAGGGCTTTCCAGGACTTCAAGAGGACCATCTGGGTGCCCTGAGCTAAAATATTAGGTCCACCATTCGTGGGTGGTCAGAGATATATTTTGTGAACAGTGAACTTGTGTAGAGCACTGACACTTCATTGTTCTGCATTAATAATCATTATATGTATGTTGCAGTTATTTTTGTTTGCTATTAACTTGTGAGAGGATATTTACATATTTAGTAGTGATTGATCGTTAGTGACATTCAGCCATTTTGGTGTATATTTAGCTGTAAATAAATTAGGTTTTGCTCTACTTATTTTCTTTTATTTAATCAAAGACCTCCATCCCTCAGTGTACCTTGCACATCGTGCAACGTTATTATTGTTTGTACTGTGATGATGATACAGATTTATTTAAATTTGATTCACTTTGCTACACATTGTGTGAAAATACATTTTTGTAAATTTGATTAATAATTACCTATATAGTTTTAGGTAAATTGGTCAGCTAAGACAGTTTACCAGTGAATACTTGGCTGCATTAAGTTGAAATTTGTAAAGCGAGAATTTATAATAAGAAAGTGAACAGAGTAATTGTGTGGGAACTCAGAAACAAAGATGGCTCAGTTTACTGGTGAACACAAATGGAGGTAGATTCAGTAATGAAGGGGAAATCATTAGAAGGGGTGGGCACTTGTCGCACACTGATCATTCTGTCCCAGTCAAGCTCTGGAATGGGGGACACAGATACATTTTAATATCAACAAGTTATTTTACTTCTAGGATGTATATTTGCAGGTTATACTCAAATCCTTACTTGTCTGGATTGTCAACAGTATTGTCTCACATGTCAAGCGAGGTGGTGCAAAAAGAGTTGTACTTGCTTTAGTGAGAATCCAGGTTCGATTTTTGCTTGTAACCATTCCAGTTATACGTATTTCATTGTTTGTCTGCATAAGCAAGGTGAATGCTGGTATGGTTTTTTTTAACAAAATGTCAGATTCCTATTTCCTTTCATTGTGTAAATTGGTATGCAACCTTGCTGTTGACTTATATCCCATTCATTAATTCCTATTTATTTTCTGTTTTTACAATTCTAAGGGTGTGGCTGGATCCAATTGAGAACTTTTGAATATCTTATTACAACAAATTGCATATACAGTACTGTAATACACTGATTTCTACATCTTGTGAGACTTAACTTGTGTTTCTATTCATTGCGTTATAATTTTCACAAGTGAGGCAGTGCAGTGAATTCAGAACTTAATTTGCACTGTAAATCACAATTATTCCACAAATGTTGGAGACTGAATATGAGAATATCCGTTAAGAGAGTAGTGTACAGGACTTCTGGACCGCATTATAAGAAATGTAAAACCCCTCGTCTCTCCAATAAAAGTGTAACGATACCAACACATCCTGAAATATTGGTTCCAAGTCTTGTGTTATGGCACATAGAATGGAAAGGAATGCTGTGATTTAATGTACGACTAACGCTAACAGTTGTAGAAGTAATAAACATGACTTAGTTTTCATGTACAATTCTTTTAGTTTATTGAATTCATTGGAGTTCACATTTAAAGATGTAATTTCTGGAGTATTTGTAGTCAGGTCACAGTCCAGCCTTAACAGTTCAAAATCAAATGCAGTTACCCTCCGAGATACGAAACCTATGACTTACGAAAATTCAGTTACAAAAAAATTGTGCACGAAATCTTTACGTTGTGCTGGGCCCATTTAAAAAAACCCTTTGAAGAAAAAATTGTCTTTGGTATCGTGAGCAGCAGAGCAGAGTTCTCCATCTCAGTGTTGTTTGTGGGTTCTTAAAGAAACATGTGAACACAAAGGCATTAAAATGAAATAAGTAAAAAAGGAAACTCTGTTTAGCAGACAGTTTTACTCTGGTGCTTCCATAGCACAAAATCCAACAGGCAGAAAGCAAACAATCTTTCGGCAGCTATCAAACTAATTCTAGCTAGCACCTGTTGCAAGCACAACCAAAATAATAAGGTTGAATAAGCATACGAGTTCCTGTGGGTCATTTCACGTGTTTTGCCTGCACTTAACACCCCGACACCGTTACGACAAAGACTTATGGCCTACGTGCTCTTAGTTACATTCTGCCCGCGTGGGTTTCACGGAACAAATACCATAGCATGTGTTGGCGCCAACTAGACAGTCGTTTAGGCTCACAAAGTTAATTCAGTCCAGGCAGGTTGGCTGGAACACGTTGTTGCTTCCAGCATCTCACAGCTCACGGACCAGGCATGTCTTACCATCTCAACTGACCACAGTAGACTAAAAACGATATCTGCACTAACGCCACCACATGCACGGCCGGAAATTTCCCCCCCTGCACGCTGGGACTTACCGGAACTCATTTGCTCATAGGACAAAATCCTGTCCATATAGCTCGTCGGAAAAATGAATTTCACACCTATCTGTGCCACGAACTTAAATTATAAAATTCACTGTTACGTGGAAACACAGTTAACGAGAACAATAAAAAAAAAAAGAATGTGGCGGAATGATACCAGTCACCACTACTGGAAACTAGGTGAGCAGAATTCCGACTCCCTTTGTATGTCAATATTTACTGTCAGGTACCATTTCGTTTTTTTATAAAGAAATGTAGTAACCAAAATTTACAAAACTTAAACTAGCGCCCAAAGCCTCAGTAATGAGTCTTACACAAAAAAAAATTGTTACTAGACAAAATTATATCCCTGAAACTGCAAGATACACAAATGCATTATATCCCTGAAACTGCAAGATACACAAATGTACTAACCAACTCTAGGACTAAAATTAGCTAGCGTGTTAAACCAGTAGATTGCAATCTCCAGTTTAGACAACTATTTGCCCGATGTAACCCACAACAATAAATACAGTAATGTTAAATTACAGGCATGCTCACACAGAGCTGAACGTCTGGAACTTTGAATGTTACACAAAATTTTTTGCTTCTTTCTTCTAGGTTATTTCTTAACTGAATTTGCTATAATCATGAAAATTATATAGTAAAACTAGGGCTCTTCGATGGCACATGAAGCACATAAACCTTTGGAAATCGGGCAGACTTGCCATTTCACCCAGTCAACAATGGCTAAAAACAAAACTAGTACCTAAACACTCATAGGACACAGGTTAAAGTTGTAGAGCTGCCTTGAGTTGGAGCTCGAAATTGTGAACCAGTATAATAGTTAGAATATTTTAACTTCACACTCTCAGCACAGCAGAAAACATACCACAAATAATAGATATGCAAAAAAAAAAAAAAAAAGGAAAAAAAAACAGTTGGTGAGGCCAGTCACTTTATAATGTGGTCACTGAGACCGCAGTGCGCCAATATAAAGAAAAACCACATACAACGTTCCTAAAGTCGTCAGTTTTCCGCGTCTATTGTTCAAATATTTTGGAAAATGTGAAAATTAATTTTTTTACTTACATTTGATATTGCTTGTTTAAATTTCTCGTTAAGAATAGGCATGCCCAAAAGTATCATTATCTAAAACACAGATTCCCTAACATCACAATTGTGTATGGACGTAATATTTTTGGCATGTTTCAACGGCTAGTTTCACAGTTATTGTTTTAAATACAGTACTCGTTCATCTGGTTTTAATAGATAATTTACCAACAGTAACTGCATTGTAATCTCAAACATTGCATTGCTTTTTCAGTAACATGTAGAATACGTATTGTGGTGAAATTCACTTCTGCTACAGTGTAAAGACGTGCCCTTTTTACGCATTCATTTGTATTTAAAATAAAATAAACTTTATTTTAAAAAACTTGTGCAAGTGGGGAATTTTATTCTGTCATTTTGTACACTTCTGAACTCAGCAGACTGCCCCGCCCGAGTGAGTAACAATACATTTTTATGAAATGTCACTGGTTATAACGATATTAGTGAGTGTGAAGTGAAAGTGAAGTGTTTGCATCATAAAAGTGTACCAGACTAATTTCTTGCAAGTGTCTTACCTTAACCAGGTTAATTTGCGGTGATAGGGAAATCCTGTTGACATGATTAGAGAACCAGGCTAACTACAGCGGGTTACTTATAGTTATGTTCTCTGTTTTGTTGTATGCATTTTTTACAAGTGGGGTATTTAAATTTTAGAGCACCAGAAATGTGTTTTCAAAATTGTTGCAACCTATAAAATCTGTTAGTACAACTGAAAAAGGCCTGTAAATAATAAACGTGGCAGATAAATGTCCCTGCGAGAAGTGTGTTGGATTGCTCACTGTTTATAGAGTAGAAACTACCTATATCCACCAGAGACCTTTTAAAGGGAAATTTTTCACGTACATAAAATTTTTTTGAGGCTATGTTCTTGGTATTTTGTGAAGAAATGGTGAGGTTTCCCACATGTTTCCTTTTCCCTTATGTGTAATTTTTTTTTTTTTTTTGTGATTGGTCCCTTGAAAAACGGTGGATAGTAATTATTTTAGTTTTTTGCAAAGTTCCTTAGGTACCTAACCTACAGTTAAACTTACAAAAAGTTTGAGTTTCAAAGTGGCTTTCTGAACGTAACCGTTTCGTAACTCGGGGGATTACTGTACGGTAAGTCATAAAGAACACACACTTGTCGTATAAGTCGTGAAGCATACACAGTTGTAATTTTTGAGGTCGCAGTGATGATGTCATTGTGCTGTTGATTGCTGTTACGAGATGTGTGTGAGCATCCATTCGCCCCAGAGCAACTCTTTTTCGCCTGTGATTTGGTTTGTGGAGAGTTGCAGTCCATCCATGGTGTTACAACACACTGCATCAGCCATCGTTATGACAGAACTGACTTGCGTTTATCACATACAAGTGGACTTTAAGATATGTACGTGCTCTTACAGTACACTTTGATTTTATGAATTGTGATTGTAGGATGTCTTTTTGGTTACAGCAAACCTCCCTTCATATTAAAATAAACAGTTTAAATAGGAAGTACGTTCATTCGCTGGGGGCTGTTGTGTTGGTACACCACAGTTTAAGGAAATGACATCTGACATATGTCAATAAGAAACTATTGCAGTGATGTTTTGAAGAAGGCAATGGGAGAAGGCTAACGACAGACGTCATGGAGGTATGCGTTGTTCTCTATCTCTACCTGCACGTCTCTTCTACTCTACTGTGCGGGTGCTTGTAGCAGTCCCAAATATGTTACGACAGAAGCTGTCCCTACAAGCACATGCAGTCACATTATTGTGTTCTGACTGCAATGTTTTGCTTTCAGGTATTTTTGTCGTTGTACTGTTGTACATTTAATGTTGGTGTAACTTGGTTTTTTGAGTTCGAATTTTGTTTGCATTTGCATTTTGATTAATGTATAACTTATTCACTTTTACATTTGATTATGATTTTGAGTTACGTTTTCTCCTGTTTTGTGTTTGTATGCATTGACCATTATTTTCTGTTTTTTTGCTTCCAACTTAATGGCATGTGAGAAAACAATTTATCTTCACACTTGTGCAAGAGTTAAGTCTGAAACACTGAAAAGGCGTGGAAAAATATGAATTGACGAGTATGAATCTAGCACTGCAACTTGAAAGGTTTGCTGTTGACATTTTCCACTATTTAGTATTGTAGAGACAGAGATGCAACTTAAAGTGCAGTAGTCTCAGCTGGTTAACAAATGTGCTAACGTGGAAGGACAGTCTTCTATTTGTTTGTTGAGCACGTAACCCAATGTCTGCCAATAAGCTCACGACATGGTAGGAGATTATATTGTGTGACTGGTAAATGGCTCAGGACCTAACAACTTTGAAAGGTGGCTGTAACAGTTTGTCTGCAATGAAAGTGCAGTGTTTTGTGGATGATAAGCTGCTAGTATTTGTGGCATTCCTGAAGAACTGGTAGTATCTGGATATGTACACTGCTTGCGTATCAGCAGTGTTCATCAGGGTGTTGCCAGGCAGACTCCTGGGGTTGTAGGGGAGATGGTTGGCGACACTGAAGGGAGAGGAAGAGGAGTGATGATGGCCACACTGTGCTATAATGTGGGCAGCCAGGACAAAGTGAACCTTGTATGCTTTTGAGATAACATGAGATAACTTCTGCTTGCGTCACTGGAACTGTAGCTTTAAGCTCTTCGACCCTTACCCGTCACTTGTAAAGATTATGAATCCCCAGAGCATTGAGCTCACGTTGATTCAATGGCATTCTTTAACCCATAGACAAGTTGTTTTAATTATACTCCCAAAGTAGGTGTTCCTGAAAGTGCACTGCTAGTGTGGTTGTGGAGATGTTGATATTTGGCTGCATGTGTAATCCTTCAAGGATGTAGAAGAAACCAAAGTGGAATGAGACAAGTTAAATTGTGTGATTGCTTCCAGAGCACCTACATCAACAAAGCTTCTCTTGCAATTCTTGTGTAACTGCCACTGTGGAGATAGAAGACTATTGCGATGTCTCTAATGATAGTAATTCATCTACGTTTAGCCATGTAATGAGGAGACATGTAAGTGGTTCCACAGATTGCATCGATGAAGTGTTTTTTTCTCCTGAGGTGCAACAGGTGGGGTGAATACAGTCGTAATAACTTTGTGAAAGTGCAGAACTTGTCGGCTGAAAGGAAGAATTGTAAGGAAGATGCAAAGGCCAGGAAAGTCGACTACAGGGCTCTGCAAGTGTCTATAGACCTGGGCGAAGACATCGTTCAGTTCTACCATTAGTACTTATTGCGAAGCAGCACGAGCAGGCCTGCATTAAAGACTTTGTACTCTGTTGCCAGAAGTAAGTGGGAATGATACCATAATATTAATCATGTGAATTGTGATCCGTGCCTCTGTATCATTTTTTACAAACTACAGTGTTAATTAAACTTTAGCATGTGTTTGTCGTTTTTGTTCTCTGTTACGTTTATAAAATTACTATATGGGTTGTTATGTAATTACCGGATGCTGCCTACCACTGATTCTTTGGTTAAAAAAGTTTTTGTTAAAATAATTCTTTAGTACCATAGTTTTTAGTCGAGGAAGTCTCGTAGATGATAAAACAATGAATATCTGATGGTTTATGTTTCATATTGAATATAAATTTCACAGCTTGAACTGATGAAACACATTATGCTTGTATTACATCTGTTGAAATAGTTGTCAGCGTAGAATCCAGGTGCCAGAGGTCCAGATTAGCTGCCGGATGCTCTTATGATTACTGCCATGTCTCAGTTTTCAAAGTGCATGTGCTTCGTGACCTTCCTGACGTCACTCAGTTCTGCTCTTGCTTGTTCTTTGCCGCGAGGCTGATGTGCATATGTACTTGGGTCACTCTACTCTGGCGCCTGGTGGCGTTGGACAAGTTTGCACACAACTTCCATATTGTTTTCCTGGAAAACTAGTGGCCTAACACTTTTTTTACCAAATGGTATTTTGTAATCAGATATGACTTCCGGTCATGTGGTATAGTCAGTACTTGTATATTACTAAGACAACCTGTATGTATGGTAGGTGTCTATTCTGCAGTTGTGTGCACCTGGTAAAAAGCAGATAAAGAGTGCTTGCAATGTTTGTAACACACGCTCCTGCCCTCCATCTCACGTGTGCATGAGTATGTTTAATGCAGAGTTGTTGCACTGGGTAAACTGTCACGGTAAATGAATGGTGTTTTTTAACTGCAGGTTTAGTTCATTTGGGATAATGTGAGCATTAATGATTTAACTTTTGAAAAAAAATAACTAGCTGCTACTGCATATACACCACAATTAACAAGAGTTACCTTACTGCTTGTATGGTTGGTAGCGATTTATTGTACGTAGTTCCGTGTATTTTCCTATTTGAATACAACATTAGTGAAGGAACATCAGATGAAATTGACCTCTGTGTATTTAATATACTTCAAAATATTTATTTATGATCTTATTGACATTTTTGCTTACAGTATTATTAGACTTAATTGGCGCTAGAAAAATGTGAATGTGCACGTTAGCGCTTGCTCCGCACTTCAGACAGTTCAAAATTCCACTGACAGGTGGCATCAAAGTTAGATTTTCGCCGCTTCGCTAAGTTGCATCATTTGCTTGTGTCTGTCCATTGTGCGTATAAACACATTCAAAAGTATTGGAAATGACTATGAATATCATTGCTAAATGATGTGAAGCCATTGGTATTCTGTAAATTATGTTTTACGTTTGCCAGCCTAGAAACGACAGACTTTCTATTTCACACAATTGAGAAAGTAGTTATTATTTCTGTTAAGTGCGTCGTCGTCGTCCGTGGCAGTAGAACTGAACGAAACTTGAATTCTTGAATTGTGTGTGTCGTGTTTTTAGTGGTGGTTGTTGAGTTACAAATTCAGGTAAACTATGCTCACATTTACGAGATTTGTAATGGCAATAGTGCGTGTTGTATCAGTTAGTCGATGGACAGAATACAGTATTATAAAACGTTAACTAGCAGGTATTTATAACTAAGATTACTTTTTATTATATCTAATATTCAGCCCCGTGTATGTAATGAGTAGATATTGTAGATAAAATTTATCGGAGCTTTTTAATGTAGTTGTAAACATTGCACCACTCTATGTTAATAAAAGCATGTGGCAATATTTATGTTTACATTCTACGGAAAGATATAAACTGGTAGAATATAGAAATTAATCGGAGCTTTTTTGAGTGCTCTCTTTATTCCGAATCACCTATACACATGGTTGTCGTACAGTGAATTGTCAGTAAACTTCAGTACTGCTAACTATTGTGCATCTGTGTTGTACAAACAGATGCTACAGTATATACTGTATTTAGGATTAAGGTTAATTTGCTGTACATTGTTTGTGTATACAGTTTAGTAAATACTTGTCATATAGTAATGCACCGAAAAAACTTTGATTGCTGAATCAATACAGATTGTTTAGCTGTCGGCTGATATTGGTGCCCAATTGGCAATCATTTCATCACTTTTTCAGCTAATTTAAAAAAATTGGATGATATTAAGAAATACCTATTTTTGTAGGCCTGTGTTACTGTATTGGCATTTTTATTCTATCGAAAATAAATGCATCATGATAAAAAACAGCTAACATTTAGTAGTCATGACACAAGATTGCAAAATTTGTATTTAGACTAGACAACTAACAGTCAAATTATCTCTCTTTCAGTATTAAAATAATAGACGATTATGTTCAGTCAGTAAAATGTAATTATTACTGTTATTGTTTGTTGGTATTGGAATAGGTGCATTACTTGTGTTGATTACTTCTCCCTTTAAACCGTATTTTAGTTCCTAAATGATGGATCACCTATTTGAAGGTATCGCATCCAGGTGTACAGTAAAAACTTTTTTTTTCCCATTCAGCATGGCATACACACACACACACACACTCTCTCTCTCTCACACAATGTGCACGCATACACGTACACACATTCACATGCGTGCACACACACATACACACATTTACATGTGTGCACACACACATACACACATTCACATGCATGCACACACACGTACACACATTCACATGCGTACACACATACACACATTCACATGCGTGCACACACACATACACACATTCACATGCGTGCACACACACATACACACATTCACATGCGTGCACACACACACGTACACACATTCACATGCGTGCACACACACGTACACACATTCACATGCATGCACACACACAATCACACATTCACATGCGTGCACACACACATACACACATTCACATGCGTGCACACACACATACACACATTCACATGCGTGCACACACACATACACACATTCACATGCGTGCACACACACACGTACACACATTCACAT
>PNEQ01003205.1:5594-32850 GCA_003012365.1 Medauroidea extradentata | reverse complement strand
TGACACTTATTTGGCAACAGAATAATTACAGTTTAATCTCATTATTACAATTGCAAATGGTACCAAATTTGTCTTTTTAACAGATTGTTCTTATATCCAATTAACTTTACATACAGGATGTTACAAAAAGGTACGGCCAAACCTTTAGGAAACATTCCACACACACAAAGAAAGAAAATATGTGATATGGACATATGTCCGGAAACGCTTGGTTACCATGGTAGAGTTCAATTCCTGACAGCTCAAATGTCATCGTAAATAACACTTCGTACAGAAAATGTCCTAAATACCCAATGGATTGGTTCTTTACAACGTACTTTACTTCCTAGGATCACCGCCAGGTGGGCCACTTGACGGAAGGTAATCTGGACAGTGAGTTGAAGAGACGCAGTGGAGTCACAATTACCTTCCGTCACCTCACCCACCTAGCTGTGATCCTAGGAAGTAGAGTACGTTGTAAAGAACCAATCCATTGGGTATTTAGGACATTTTCTGTACGAAGTGTTATTTACGATGACATTTGAGCTGTCAGGAATTGAACTTTACCATGGTAATTAAGTGTTTCCGGACATATGTCCATATCACATATTTCTTTGTTTGTGTGTATGTGGAATGTTTTTTGAAAGTTTGGCCGTACCGTTTTGTAACTTCCTGTATATGGTACATGGATGGTGCACTTTAAAGTTGTTGTTATAGGGTAGATGTTACAAACCATACTCTATATCGAGCTTTCATTGTATGTGTATTTTATTAGCATTAAGAGTACCTATTTTGTAAGTTAACTCACTATTTAATTTAATCAATATTTTATTGATAAATTATTTTTCTGCAAAAAGCCAATGACAGTGGATCTGTACTTTGTACATACATAGTATTATGACGTATGTGAGGTTTTCTGGGAATTGGGGAATTCATATAATTTTAAGAACTTTCTACTTTTGAAATTTTTGGTGCTTTCTGCATTCTTATTATTTAAATGGATTATCGAGAGATGACATGCATGCTATGGACATGTGTCGGTAATGTTTAACTGTAGTAGACATTTGGATAACTTAAAACTGAATGAAATTGTTAAGCTCTGCTACTCATTATTGTGTTACTTAAAAAAAAAGTAACTACTCTACATAGATTTTGGTGATTTTAAAGTTAGTGGAAATCAGTCAGAACCCCCCAAAAGATCAAATGTAGACAAGTAATGAGTTTATTATAAGCACACCAGTAAACTTACTTGACAAGGCTGGCATCGAGTTATCCCCTACAACTGCTCTGCACTGAATAATTTGTGATTTTATAAGTGTACCAAACAATGTCCGACTCTTACACATTACATTCATAGTAATTTTCCACAAAATATTTTTCGGTTTCAAAGTTTTTGTACAAGAGCATGTCAAAGTAGGAATTTGACTATTTTCGCTAGTCTACTTACCCACAGTAAAAACTATTGAAATGACACAAATAAAATAGTTTACAGTGAAAGTAAATGTATTAAGCTAGAGAATAACACCACTGTAATTTCATGTAAAAATGGTTTGTGTATTAAAAAATATCTGGAATGTACTGAAATTTTTACATATCTTTGAAGATCGAGATGTGTATTGAGTTGTGGCATGAAATTAAAAGTTTGGTAAATGTTAATTTTTCGAATTGCAAGGAGTCATAAGTTTTAAAATATAATTGAGGCCCTCCGCACGTAACCTTGAAGTCTTAAATTCACAGGTTTCTTGAAAACACTACTTTCTGTCGTATAGTTTCTCCTGATCATTTATTTGCTTTTCTGAAATGTGGTGTCATCATTGGCCAAGTTATTCCTTCATGGCTTAGTTATATTGACCTGGTACTGTGAAGAGAAAACATTTTGATTAGAGATCTCTGTACTTTTTTTTCTGTTAGGCAAGGGTGGCTTTGAATAAAGAAGTTATGGCCTACCTCAGGAAACTTCTGTTATATCACCTTGAATTTGCCCTTATCATGTATTAGATTATGGTAAAGGTCTTTTAATGAAGATATTCTTGTTCAGTAGTGAACATGACTCTTGACAGTGCGATTAGATGATCTTTGTCATAGACTTGTTCATTTCTAGTGCTTTACTCAAGCAGCCAAACCTCCTGACTGCCTCTTGATGCTAGGAGTTCTGCCCATGTACCAAAAATTACATTATCAGCATCTTTGGCTATTACGTACATATGTGTGTTTCATACTTGCTCTTAGGGTATAATGTTTTATATGTGACATTCCTTTTTCTTCAACTTTAAATATATCTTCCAGAGCATCTTGCAGAGTAAGAGTGTGTTCTACAAGTTGTTTTAACACGTACACAATTCATTCATAATAAAACATTTTTACATGCCTTCATCAACTTAGTCCTTGAATAATATAATCCACAACATATGCGGAGAAAAATATTCAAAGTGAATTGTTTTAGTAGGCTACTTAACTATATATTACATTTTTAAGAAAGCAATTTTACATGCACAAAACAGTACATACATTATTTAATAATGAAATAGAACTTTTTAAAATGGTAATATATTTACTAATAGTATGTAACTCAGGAGTTTTAATTTTTTTTTGCTAGTTTTTATGTAAATAATTATTACTAATAAAACTAAAGTCCACCAAGATGTTTGGCTCAAACACCTCCAAAACAGTGTTTCAGGTACCCATATGTTACGTACCAGAAGACCACAAGGCACTTGTAACATAAAATCATCACTGAAAATACATTTATATCTGATTACAGACATATGTGTCTTCTGTTAAATATATTTAGACAGTAATTCTTAGCTTTTCAGACATCACAATTGAGTTATGGTAGGGTAAAGCAGCATTTCAGTTTACATTCTCTGCATTGTTCATAGTAGACTGAGCATTTTCTATATTCTTGCTGTGTGTTTTTCTGATATCCTTGACCACTTGCGAAAAATGTTACAGTTTGGGATTAATGACCAATATTAGTTGCTCATTCTGGGTCACTGCAAAATGTTAGGCCAGATAAAATCACACCCCCTTAAACTTACAAATTCAAAATATTATTTGTTTCAGTAGGCATAGTTCAAGTATGAGGCTTTATAAAACAGTTGTAAGGAACCAAACGTAAGAAGTCGTATAACCAGAGAAATGTTATACGTATAAGGGTTCGTTATAACTGTGTTCTACTGTATATTCTGTGAGACTCTGTACTTATCAAACCTACGTGTATGTCATCTCTGACATTTTGTTTGTGCCTACGTTTATACAGATCGCTCAGGATAAAGTTAGCACTAAAAATTTAACCTTGGAAAAATATCACTAGTCGTAACTGCATATTAGTCAACATTAACTATAGTTGCCTTACTTCTTGCATGGTTGGCAGCAAAATTACGTAATATAGTTCCCTATATTTGCCTATTTAAATACAACAGTACTGAAACAAAATCAACCGTAATACACATAGTTGTGTTTTATATAGTCAATAATAATTTTTTTTATCAAACTGTGTAGGTACCTACCGACTGCACTAGTCTAGAGAGGTTAGACATGTCCCGTCAGCTGTTACATGCAGAAAGATACGAATTATTTGAAAATATAACATTAGCAGGGCTTTTTTGAGTGCTCCTTTATTCCGAACCACATACAGTATATATGTTTTTTAGAGATTTTTTATAATAAGAAAACTATGAATAGATAAGTATTTTCACTACTGAAAAACAATTGAATATTTTTCTACAGTTTATTTTTGTAATCATATTCTTCTCTTCTCAATGCAGAAGATGGTTTTCATCCGAAAGCTATATTAAAAATTACTGAGCACTACCTAATAAAATTAAACATTGTAAACTCTCGATTTTATGAAACATAACTTTACTGACAAGTTTTTCGGGAATCGTGACCCAGGGTTCGCTATTTAACAAACTCTGATTTAATGATACATAGATTTAGCAACATAATTTTTGGAAACCGGGACACTTAGTTAATTCTAGATTCTACTGAAATCCCTACCCTTATTCCTGTGTGCTCTCAGGTAGACCGCACCCTTCAGTAATTACATACACTGTATACAACCAGCCTGACTTCAGTCAAGCTCACATGAGGAATGTCCTCGGCATTGAGGTCCAGTGTAAGGACTGGATTGTGCTCGGTCGAGTGTGTGCAGTGCGTTGTGAGGTGAACGTGTCTTACAGGAGGCAGCAAGGTGGAGCAGGAGGAGGCAGAGGATGACGGCCTGATGTTGGAGGAGGGGCAGTGCCCCAGGGTACTTGTGGCCAGCACACCACATGGGGACCTCATCAGGATCAGCCTAACTGGCCAGCGCCCCTCCAGCTTCCCGGTAAATACAACAACTGCCCACTCTGTCGTCCTGCCAAGCCTCCTAGGGTGTAACTATTATGGCTTATAATTAGAGACATGCAAAATTCGCGTTATTTTCTGACAGCTGACTAGACTTCAAGTGACGATAGTCTTATTCGACGTCTCCCACTATTCAGTATTGTCGTGACTTGCCGCGGAGAATGCTTATACGGTACATAACACACGTAAATAACAACACATAAATGTTCGTGGCCAATTGAATAGCAGATTATCCTGTGTTATGTATAGGAAAGTGAAGTTTAGTCTGCTACCAAATTATAATGCAAATTTTGCATGTCTCTACTTATAATGTATTGCAATACCACTCATTTCTTAAAATGGTAGAAATCAGTTGTTTGATTTATGATAAATGAAACCATACAAAATGGTTGACAAAAGATTGTATCCAGGTATTTTTTTTATGCTTCTGATGGATGTTGTCACCTTACAAAGTTTTGTATAGTGCACAATCAAGACTCGCAACTCAGGCAATTATTTCAGACATGTTTCTGCAGTGACATCTTGTTATATGAAGGGAATCCAAAATTTTTTTCTTAATGTTGAAAAGAGTTAATATTGCAAATTTTCTGAAGGAGTTACATTTGTACACATTTCAGTTTTCATAGTCTCGTATCATAAGCAAGATACTTCTGATGTGAAAATCTGGCAAAGAATATCAATTTTTGTTATAACACCATAATTTGTCAGTGGCCATGCTACATTCCTTATACTCGTTAGCCTGGACTAGTGAGGCCTTAGGTTTTGTTCTGTTTTCAAGAAAAATACTTAAATTTCTTACAAAAATAATTATTGATATATTTGATTCTAGGAAATCAGGTATGTAAATACCATAGCCAATGTAGTACATTGTGTCTGTTGCATTGTGTAAGGCTTTTTATTTTGTTCCATACAAAAATGAAAGAAATGGGAACTACAAAAAAAATGTATATATATTTAAACAAAATCTATCGTGAAAATTAAAACAATTTCTATATATCTCTGAAAGTTAAAGACAATAGTAATAAGTATGATTTTTAATTTTCTGGTAATAAAAGTGTTGTACTTTGCAAATAAATAATATTAAAAAGCAACATTTTAAAATAGAATTCATGCTTCAGGGGGGAGAGAACACAGCTAAATAATTTATAATAAAGAAGGCAGAGGTGCCAACTACTACGGATTATCCGTAGTTTATACGAATTACAATGGTTTACTACGGAAGTACGGATTCTGTTAATAAACTACGGATTTATTGGCTTCCGCCCGACTGTAAATGAACAAGCATGTTCCATTGTGTATGCATGTATTTCGATTCGTAACTCTGTGGATTGTATGACGCGCTGTTTCTTTTCCCACGCTCCGGCACACATACATTGTTTTGTTTCTCACTTTTTTAGTTTGTAGAAACCATATTTTGGTGATGGTAGCATATTTACAAACTAGTGTGTTTACACTTTGCGCGGCACGCGTCGGAAGGTTCTCGTATGTCGTATCTCATACAATCGATTGTTCATATTACTTCGGGCGAGACCGCAGTCTTCCGACTTATCGATTAGTTGTTGATTTTGACTCATGCAGTCGAATCGAATCGTGCGTGATTATTGTTTCTTCTTCCGCTGATTGGCCATATTGGAAACTTATCAATGTTGCAGTATTTTAACGAACGAATGTTGATGTGAATGTTTAAATTCGTGTATGAGTTTGAAAGAGAAGAGTGTTGAGAAATGTCGTTCAGAATATTCATAGTTGTGTAATTCTCGGTAGCATTTATTTGTTTTAACATAATTACGGTATGGACCTTTGTCTGTTTTACGATAAAACTAGTACATTTACTTAAACTACGGTACTAGTTCGTAGTCTGTACGTGGCACGATAATTTTAGTACGTTAGTTTGGCTAGCTTGTATTTTTTTTTCATTCGCAAGCAATTTTATTTATCTATACATTTTTGTCTTGCGAATGAAGGATGCGCTGGCTTGAATATTTTGTTTAAAGGAAATTATATGTCATTTCGTGACGTTTGTAAAGATAAAATGTGTGGTGAAAAGGAGCGGAGCGTAGTAAATAAATCCGACTTATTCAGCATTTTCGACCCGGCTTTCAAAAAGATTGACCCTGTGTAACCTCTTCGAATGTAGCCGACCACCGCTCGTTTTGTAATGAATATGCGTGTGATTTTTCAATCGTACGTGGTGGTTCTTTTGTAACACATGCATAAACGAGTGTAACAAATGCTGTGCGGTCATAGTTAGTTACAAAGTAATTCAAGTAGTTTGGTTACAAATCAGTGTGAAATACGTATGCACCCAGAAGGCCGAAGTGAACCAAACTATTTGTTTAAATGCTTTCACAATCTTGCTAACCTATGGTAAGTCACTTCTACTACAGGCTAACAAGCTCAATGTTACTAGTTTGGCAAGGGACAATTTCTGCTAATAGTAGCATTGATATCACTAAGGGGCCTAAATATGAATTTTCCCTTGCAAACTCGTCTTTAATATATTCATTTATACCTACAGTGGAATTTATCTTAGGCCTACCTCTAGTAATTGAGCATCCTTGCCATATGACCTAATAAACCTGATCTGACTTTCACAGGCTACTTTAAAACTGCCTAAAATTATGTAAGTTTTTAGTTTAATATAGTTTACCGTCAGCAATAGATTATTCTGAAATTTGTGTAGAATCATGCTACCAGATTCTGAAAATATGGCTGCAAAATTTTTTTTGCAGCAATGCGGTATATAGAAATACAGTGAAATCTCAGTATAAAGTACTTCAGTTTAAAGTACTTTTCATTATTAAGTACATTTGCTGGAACCTCTACAGAAAGTTTTCCATTGAAAAACTGTTCAGTTTAAAGTATTGTATTTTCAGTATTAAGTGTAAAATTTCAAGTTCCCTTCGTGAACTTTGTAATGAGATTTCACTGTATATATTGTTTCAGTGGTTCTTCTTATGCACATAATAAGCACATAGGTATTTGGTTATTTAACGCATATTATTGTGTTCGTTAAGTTTTGTGTGTTTCTTAGGTTTTGGAAACAATTTTACCGGTGCCTAATGTACGCGGTTTCTTTCCATTTAACTGCCATTACTGATAAGTGTGATTGGAGGTTGGCATCTCTGCACATGTTTTGTGAATCGTGCAGTTGTGACTTAAGTGTAAACACGGCCGCCGTCAATAGGAATTTCGAGGAAATTTATATTATAATTAAGTGATGCTGTAGATCCAACAACAAATGCCGAAGTTACATATGAACAGGTAATGTGATTGTGTATAGGCGTACACATTTAAAGGCAGTGCTAGAATCGCTGTAAGAAATAACCGTAAAAATTGAACACACACTTTTGAATGGTGCATGCTATAACATACTGTACCGCTGCTTAGCCGCCGTAAGTAAAGAGGGATGGAAACCTGTCAATTTATTACGGTGCGGTTACGGTTATTTCTATATGACTACTTTATGGTCAATGTAGCTTGGGCTTAAGATAATACATTCACTACGGAAAAATACTGAAAAATACAGATTTTTAGCAAAATTACTACTGAAAGCTTTGGTAAATGGTTGGCACCTCTGAGAAGGCAATATTTTCAGCAGGGGTATTAAAAATAAATTTAAATATTAACTAATCTTCAAGTTACCAACTTTGCCATTCGTTGCATAGTCATGTCACATTCCAGTCTATCCACGCTAAATGTCTAAACCCTACAAAGTAAACAATGACTTCAGACACGGTTTAAATATTAACACTGTTACCATTTAGTAAATATGCATTTAATGTAGTTAAAAGCTGTCATAGTTGAACATCTTCAATATGTACTGTTAGTGAGTTAAGTGTTGCAAAATTAGATTCTCTGGTTCAGTAGTAGATTACCAATTAATTGCCAGGTACCTAAAAGTGTCGTAATACTTGATACCTGGAATAAAAACTTGGATAGAATCAGTATATACATTTCTTGAAAACAGAAAAAAAAAAAAAAAAAAAAAAAAAAATTGCACGCTACTCCTATGTTGTGTCTCTTTGGTAAAGATATCTTGCCTATAAATTTATTTGTTTTGTGACTTTTTGCGTTATTCCTGTACAGTATTATCCTGTATGGAGGATTTTTTTTATAATGTTTTGTAATACTCTGTGGGAATAAATTATAACAGCAGACCATCGTTAATACAAAGTTCTCATTAATACAAAGTCTTTTTTCCCCTTTGGAGAAAGATGAGTCATTAATGATTATTGTATATTCTCAATAAAATACAATACAAAAAGCAATGTACATTCAAGTTCAGTGGTTAAAAAAATTCGTGGTGGTACGAAAGTTTTTGTTTTGGGATTAAATATTCTGAAAATATATTTACAGAACTTTTTGAGTTTTGGTAAACATCTGTTAATACAAACCTCATTATTACACACTGCAAAAATTTAGATCGCTTCGGGTTTGTAATTACAAGGTTCCTCTTTATTCCACTTTCCTTATAAAAATCTCTAGTTATAATATTGAGTTTTGAGGTAAATGATGAGGATACATTGTTTCTGCTTTTTAAGTGATGCAACAGTTGGTTCAGTAGAACTGCTGTGATATGCACATTCAATTAATTTTGCCAAATCATCTAGCATGTGGCAGATATTTGGAGGGGAGGGGAGGGGGGAAATTAGTATGTCCAGCACAGTAATTGTGAAACTTGTGTCGAGTTAGGTACACCAGTTTAAACATTATAACTATAGGTACTTATTCCTCCGAAAAAGAATGTTGCAGCCCCATAATCTAAATTGTTTAGGCGAGTGTAAAGTTTTCTTGAAAAGTTCTTCCATACAAAATTAATTTACATTGTTTCCTGTTGCAGAATGTTCTGTATGAATGTATTTGTATAACCAGTTGATAATTTACCCATCCCCCCTCAAAATGATTTGTTACAAATATTTTATGATGGCTTTATTGGGAGGGTTGTAAGTAATTATTTACAGCAGCTGTGTTAATAAACTTTCATGATAAATGACTTGAATGTTGCCATTAATACTAGGACTAGGAACAGTACAGTTTGACTCGAGTTGGTAGTGAGTAAACTGTGCCCAGATGTTGAATGTCGAGTGTGTCTCAGTCATGTTGGTAGAGTCGTGCATGTTGCATTGTGCCTGATGGTTACCGTGTTATAGTCGGAGAAGGCACGACAACAGTGGGACCAGGCGGTGTGGCGCAATGCTCTGAAAATGAAGAGCGAGATAGAAGCTGGCACCTTTGTGCCGGAACACCTCAAAAAGAAGCTGGAGGCCAAGAGGCGGGCCATCCTCACTGACGACAAGGTCGACCGCAGTGCTGGCACCACGGACCAGAAGCACAGGTGCATCACTTTGTGCCTGCTCCCTTCTCTCTCTGCTCCCCTTTACACCTCTATCATCCCATTGTCCCAAGCCCTCCCCCCTCCCCCCACTTCTCCCCTCGGACATTACTGCACTTTACATAATTTTTGTTTGAAAATATAGGTTAGTTGGGAACTAAAATGTTGAGACTCAAAATTGTTGGACTTTGCTTTCTACAGTGAAGTCCGTTGCCTGCAGACTTGCCTATTTTAGTATATTTCACATTGCTCAGTGTTCA
The DNA here is from genome assembly GCA_003012365.1 of Medauroidea extradentata. Lineage (NCBI taxonomy): Eukaryota > Metazoa > Arthropoda > Insecta > Phasmatodea > Phasmatidae > Medauroidea > Medauroidea extradentata. The sequence goes on along the minus strand of PNEQ01003205.1, from coordinate 22,929 downwards.
TTGTGAACTCTAGGGAGAGTCGAGTCTGTGATTATTATTATTTATAATAAAAAAAATATATAAAAGTTTCTCCACTGTTGAATCGCAGAGTATTTTGGCTGCTACTCTGAGATAATCATACAAATCAAAATTACTGCAACTCCACCCTGCCTAACCACGCGACTGCCTGGATCCCGCCGAGACGTGTGTGTGTTTGCGCGTGCGCGCATGTGAAAACTGCCTACATGCTACTTGAAGTATCAGACCATTTTTCAAACAGTGATTCCACCAGCGATCGAAGTGACAATATATAATCTGAACATATTGTATTTTTTCCAGGGTTTCTGATTGCCTGTAAATATTTATTTGAAAAAAAAAAGTGTATTTTAATTTTTTGTATGCCATGACAAGTGCAACAGAAACATAATTGTTTTAAAACGACTGGGGAGAAATTAGCACAGCCGTCATTGTTTACGTACCGTATGTGTAATTTTGTGTTTTTCAATATAATGAATGTTTATTTTATTAAGTTGTTAGTGTTTTTTATTAATTGTAACTTACCTATAATTTGGTACATTTAAGTTGAAAATAATTGTCGGATACATGTATTCCAGACAAATTTTTTATTTTAATATTCAATCTAGAACCACCTCGTCACATTCGCCGTGTAAGGGAAACTAATTATTTCCTCAGGGATTATGTAAGGTGGGTAAGCCCTGTACTAGCAAGCATGAAAGGTTCCCTGAGGGGGAGAGAGATTGCTGTGTGTCCCGAAGAGGAAGGCTTCTTGGAGCGTGATACACAATGCAGTCTCTAGTAAGCAGGATGTACAAATTCTCACTATCAGAGGAGGAAGGTGTTTTAACCACTTACCTCGTACAATAGCTCCAGTGGGTGGTGGCGTTTGTGCTCAGATAGGCGCTCTGGTTCTTGGCTGGCTTCTAGCTTGAGCTGTTGTACCCTCTGATCAGTGCGATGAAGCTGTCGTACCTCCCCGAGTATAAGCCTAAAATTGTCCCTTTTGCGTGTGGGTTGCTGGTTCTCAACCCCTTTGTATCGGCAGCAGAGCTCAGAAAGTGAGGGCAATTTACCTGGTGCTGTTTGCGGCAGCGGTATTACACTCACTGGTACATTAACACTTGACACTACAGACTGCTTACGTCTTTCGGCTGCTAGAGCTTTACGTTCAATTGGCTCTCTTTCCTCTTGGGGAAATATCGATAATTAGGTATTCGGTATCTGACATTAGTTAAGTTAAGAATACAGTAGACCCCCGATCTAACGACATCGGATCTAACGACATCTGTGATCTAACGACATAATTTCCAGGAACCCTGGAAAAATTAATATTTTCAAATTGATCAAAGATAAGCAAAGTGCAATTGATCACAGTAAAACGTTATTTAAAAATACATTTGCGTACAAACAATAACATACTGCAGTTATAATAAATTACCCTAGTAATATGCAGTTGTGAAACAATAAAGAACTGTAAAAAATGTTAGAAACTTTGGCTGGAATGCAGTTAAAGCGTGTGCGCCATGTGAACTATGCTGCCCGTGCAACACCCGACATGTGTGAGATGTGATGACTAACCCTGCCTTATCTCCTCCTCACTTCTCCACTCTTAACGCCTATCACACATTTTTCCACGTGCCCGCTCTCCACTTTCTTCTCCTTACTCCTACACGTCTCATCTGTGCCAAGCAGTCAGCCACCGGACGTGTTCATAGCAACAATATTGTATTGTTCGACTTGTTGCCTGTCTGTGTTGTATTTTTCTTGGTGAGTGCTGTACTGTAAGAAACGCACTGCTAAAAATAGATAACTCCCCTCATGACTGTCCACGCCAGCCAATAACCATTCATTCCCCCCACCCCCTGCCTGCAAACCAGATGCTGCTTGTGTGCGCGCGGCCGCTCCAGACAACTGCCGGCGCCGGCTGTGATAAGTCACATGACGACTAGCAGCCTGCCTATCTGGCCGCAAAGCAGTGCCACATGTTTGTCTTTCTTTCCCACCTCCCAACCATGGTCTTTGTTTCCGTGTCTGGCGAGGGTCCAGGGGGTTGGGGATGAAGAGACGACACTGTTATTTTTTTTTATTACAGCACGCCAAAAAAAAGGACCAGCTTAGCACTCAGTCCGTAAAGGAAACAAAAAAAGAAAGAAAACAATCCTGCGTTATCTCATCTTTTTTCTCTTCACATAGGCTGCGCGCTTCAACTCTTCTTCACCTTGACAACTTCCGTTGTTATTGATCACTCGACACGTGAGGCAAATGGTTGCAGTGTAAATATGGCCTACAATAGTCACGTATGCTACATGAGGGCTGATAAGATTTTTAATTATGCTCGTTCAACAAGGCAGTGATTAGAGCGACTGCGACCCGCGTGTCGAGAGCCACTCTGCCTCTATTCACAGTGCAGAGCATTAAACTGGTGCATTGTGCATAGTTTTATGATTTTTCCTATAGGCCTAAGACTTAAAATGACGTGTAATTCAGTCGTTATTTTAGTGACAGCACCTTGAAAAGTCAGTTTTTAGCCTTTCTGAGTGGCTCCAAAATTGCGTTTCTAATAGGCGTACTGGTTTTTAAAAAGACTTTTTTCTTTCATAAGAATTCTTTTTGTATCGCTTAAAATCGTATAATGGCAACAAGCTGTAACAGTTCATTTACAAAAACAAATACTTGATGGCTTTACTGAAATGTTTTAAATCGTTGGCAGTACGAGTCGTTCTGTTGTCTGTGAGCTTTGCGCCAGGTAAGCAGGATGAATCACGTGCGCACCACGAGTTGAGGGAGACAAACCATGAATCAGCCGGCCGCTCTCCTCTGCCCGCCCCTCACCCATCCTATACAACCAGACCTACCGCGTCTCGCGGCCGCAGGCGTCACGGCACACTGGGAATTAAGGAGCACCATTTTATTTGGAAGACACCTTTTCGTTGTACTGAAATATAATTTCAAGAAAATGTGTTTATTTTAAGTCTGTAATTGCTCTATATTAACTTGAAGGGAAAAAAAATCACTTGAAAAATTTTTATTCAATATTGAAGGTTTCAAAATTAATTACCTCGGGACTAACAACATCTGTGATCTAACGACATAATTATCTGGCACCGTGCGGTGTCGTTAGATTGAGGGTTTACTGTAATACAAATAAAGTTCACTCAAATGGTTTTGTGTTATATCTCAATTGCGATAGACATCACTACAATTTTTGTCGCTTGCTTAGTTACACATTTACAATGTTTTGCTGATAACAGTCACTGGTTACGATATACACTTTTCACTGATTATGCTGTACTGAATGACCGCATGGTCATTTACACGGAGCCTCAGAACCTTGCGTAGATTAACTTTAATTCCAGCGGAAAAACAACATACGCCACGAGGCGACTAAGCTATTGCGGTAGGGAGTGTTCCTGTTCACTGCCCTCACGGCTAGGGGGTGTCTTCTAAGTAGCTCTGAGAGCAAGTCTTGGCACAGGAGAAGATGGGATCAGGCTTAGTTTTCTTTCTCAAGAAGCAACCTGAGTAAAGGAAGGTGGGTGGGCTTAGGATCCATTCTCGAGAAGCAACCCTGGATAAGGAGGTGGACGGGCTTACGCTCCATTCTAAGGAAGCAATTCTCTTGAGGACATGCGGAGGTGCCTAGGCTTGCTCGGGGAGGAGACCCGAGCCCTAGACTGCTGAAGTTCATATTTTTCGCCTGGCGTGGTTAACTGAACGTTCATGGTTTGTTTACATACGTCTTTGGCGGCCGCAAATATAAAAATTGTAAATACAGTATTTCAAACCCTAAGAATTATGAACATCAATGTATCACTAAATCCAGGCAACCACCAGGTCTCAATATAAGATAACATCCCCAGTCATTCAGCTTCCCACAACCACTATACCAGTATATCTTCATCATTCTCTTCTACTTGACGCTTTTGAATCTCCTGCCTCATATTCAGTTCAACCATTGGCCGCTAGGTGCATCAGCGTCAGTGCATCGGCAACCACACCGCAGTCAGCCATGTCTCTTCGCCCGAGGAAGCTGCTCTAAGCAGCGAAACGTCGCGATACGCGCTTCCGCGATTATGTGTCGTCCTATTTGTGTGTGTATCTGTCAAGTACTAAAACGTGAGTACTTGTGCTTCTATCTTTTCTACATGCTGATAGCCTAGCGGCCTCTTCCTTTGTTTTACAATTATGAAATAAAGGCAACACTGCTCGCAATAAAGAATTTTATTGACCCCTCGTATGCAAGCAAGGTAAGTCTAACTTCCTTACACTCAGAAAAATACGGGGCCGAGCGTAAAATATTAACAAACTTTAAGGGTTGCATCATCCTAAGATACAGGTTTTAATTTTTGGAAAAAATTTGGGATTTGTGTTAGGGTAAATACAGTATTGCTTTCATTGTTATCGAATTATTAAATTTTTGATAAATAGTTTCAACTTTCTGAAATATGTAATTTTTCAAATGTACCTCCAATATAACTGGAACTGAATAGGTAACAGATCAGAGAAAAATATCACATAGTAAGTGCAGAAAAATAAACAATAATTCATTTCGTACAATATAAAATTTACTCTTCGAAATTGTTACCTACAAGGAGTCTGGCTGGTATTAAGAGGATTAACCAGGAAAACTTGTTGTAACTTACAAAGCAGGATACATCTTAATAGGAAAAGAGGTCTTTACTGTGTCTGTGTCCATTATGTGAGCTGTAATAAAGATGCAATACATAGTGTGTTTGTAAAGGAAGAAGGCAGGCTCTGATGGAACATGGTTGCTGGCAGGTGGTACGCGACAGCGGCACGTATTGTGGAGTTGGACAACTGCATTAAGTCGTCACTGGGATTGGTGGATGCCCGACCTCAGGAGTGCCTAGTGTACCTGTCAGAGCTGTCTACCGTCGCAGTCGATACACTAATGCTTCTCAAGTACCCACATATAGTTGACACTATCAAGAAGGTCAGTTGATAAACATTCTTTTCTTATCTTGTAAACTGCCACAGTCACCTTGATTGGTATTATTGCCAGAGCAAGATGGCTAGGCCTACAAAGATTTCAGCTAACTCCCTGATTTCTTCAAGATACTTTTTAGCAAAAACACGGCAATGTTTATGTTTACACACACAACCTACAGTAGCCTTCGTAAAACGTTTCTTAAAATAAGATGAACGTTTGCCAAACATATTTGAAACAATGATGAAATTTATAGTCAAACCAAACATACTATGTTTGTCCGTATTTTTGACAACGGTAAATGTTTGCCTTGTGCGATTGATATGTTGCTTACATCAGTTTCTTTTGAGAAGTTTATACGAATGAAGTATGAAAACGTGAAATGTAAGTTTATTTTTTCTTTCTTGTTGGCGAAAATGTCTGAACGGTCGATGCGGGATATTTATGCATACATAAATACATAAACAATCCATGTGGGTTTTTTTAACATTGTTTATACCTGCAATTTGTAGGGACCGTGAAAAACAATTTGTAGATGTGGGAAAACGAAAGGAACGGGAACAATGTATCGAGGTTCCGCTGTATTTGTTTCGAGGAGATTTCGCGGTGCAACAGTCCGTGGACTCTTTGCTCCATGAGAAACTATGGCAGTTGAGTTATATATTGCACAACAATGTTATGGCGATTGAGTTGCAGGGTCATGATGGTAGTGGAATTTGACTTGATTAATGTTCTGTTTGGTGTCATCATTTTTTTTTGTATTGTATAAAGCATAATGCAACCTGCTTAAATCCACCTAAATTATAATTTCATAAAAGTAACAAGTTATTTCTTGTCAAATAGGTTAAACACAACTTTATTTATTTATTTTTTTTTGTCAAAGTCAGGTTAATTCATTTACAACGAGAATACTGCTATGTGGAAGACCGAACCTGGAATCATAACACTGCGTGTTACATAAAACTGAATGTAATAACATATTCACTTTACCAGTTTTTTACACCTTAATTTTTTTACATATTGTGGCCCCAATGAGCAATCAAAAAATTGTACTTTTTTTTGTGTATTTTTGTGTGTTACTGTGTCGAAATAAAGTTCTCAGTATAGTTCTTAAATGTTCCTTCAGTAAGTAGAGTGACACTCCTAATTGGAACATTTAATTACTACTACTATACCTGTGCATATGTCTTGCCTGTTCATATTATTTGTTACTGTAATATGCTGTTCCAGTTGCGACGATACGTTGGAAATGTGACTGAGTGGGGAATGAATGAAGGTGAAAAGGTAAGTTTGTGTTTATTGTTGCATATCAGCATTTTTTGGGTTGAAGTTCCTAGTTTCATTATGAGAGTAAATTTGTAATTTTGCTGTGTTGTGAAAATTTAAAATTACTGTATTTATTGACAAGATATTTACGTCTTCTTTGACTGTATTGTTCCTTAAGTGAAGAAAAGTAGTATTCTGTTATCTATTTCTGTAAAATTACGTTGTTACGACCCTCTGTATTATGACCATACTATGACTTTTATGAGGAACCGTGAACAATTCTGGTTGATAAAGTCTAAAGTGTATGGAAAATCTGCTGAACAATATGTGTTTCACTTGTTGGTTATCCATGTTGTATTTTCTGTGGAGGGTGCTGTACTGTAAGAAAGGCATTGCTAAAAATAGATAACACCGCTCCTGACTGTCCACCCTAGGGAATAACCATTCACTCCCCTCACACACCCCTCACTGCCGTGCCCATGAAGCTGCATTATACGTGTGGGCGCACAAACTGCAGTACCTTGTCTAGTGTACTGTCTAGTGTTCGTCGCTGGCAGCTACAGCCACGCCACTCCTACCCATTACTGTCTGATAGTCATGTGCAACTTGCAACCTACCTGACTGCAAAACAGAGCCTCATGTTTGTCTTTCACCTCCCACTCTCTCCCAGGTGTCACCTTTGTATCCGCCGTGTCTGCAAGGGCCCTCGGGGGGGGGGGGGGCTGGTAGTTTTGAAAGAAGACACATTTTTTTCTCCTCTCATTATATCACTGCAAAAAAAAAAAGGGCCAGCATAGCAGTCAGTTCATAAAAGAAGCAAAAACGAAAACAATGCAGCATTATCTCACAGTTCAGTTTCTTACTCTAGCTTCACATCATATTGTGCACATTCAAATTGAGCTCGGACAATACCTACCTACTGTAGGGAACTGAGACGGCAAGGCAGAGCGGCGGGGTGATGGTTAGAGCCGCAGAGTTCTCTGTCGCCACCTCCAGCTGCATTCCTGAGCTCCAGACAGTACTTGACCTTAACAACTTTCGCTGTGTTATTGATCACTTGGCAGTAGTGATGTACCGATGTATTCATTTCAGTATCAGTACGGTATCTGCCAATATTCCATTCTTGTAGATTCTCCTATGAATTCGTTCGAGTATCGTTATCTGCCGATATTCCTTTCTTGTAGATTCTCCGATGTATTCGTTCCCAACCGATTACTACATAAACCCATACTTTTTTTTTCTAACCTAAAAAAAGACACAGACACAGTGATACGACGTGATTTTACACCTTTTGCATACAAAACTTGCCTTCATTATGAAGTACCGCTGTATAAGTCATACGATTAATGAAAGTCATGCTTCGATGTCCAGTGAATTTTTCTTTTTACTTGTGCGTAATCAAAATAGCAAATGTTGTCAGTAAACAAGAAACGTAACACATTTTCTCCGTAGATACTGCGTGCGTATGCGGCACTTACAGCAAAATGGCGGGCCAACTGGTGGCGGTAAACAATGCTCCAGTGCTAGTTGTTGTTCGTATGTACGTAGTCTAAAATTCATCTCCCTTTGGCTGTTATCATATATTTTTGTTGCAGATTTTTTTGGCGTAAAATGCAATTTCGTAAATTAAATTTTTATGTCAAAAGTTCACAGTTCAATTTTGATTAATCATTTTCAAAATACACTATAATTTTTTGTGTTAGAGGGAACTAAACGGATGTTATGTTACCGCTTGGTAGTTGAAGTTGGGGTTGGTCGCATTGCTTTGTTGATATTTACATTTTACGTTGCTATACTTGTTCATAACCTATTGTGTATTAAGGTGTTAAATTTTTTAATTGGATGCTTTCCGATGTGGTGAAATGAGTATTCGTTCAAATAGCAGTAATGTTTGGCAGTATTTCAAAGTCGCTGCAGCCATTTCCCCAAAAGCGGAATGCCTCTTATGTCATGCACACATTTCAAGAGGCGGAGTCAACACAACGAACTTGCTTGCGTCGTTCATGCAGTTACCTCAACAATTCTAGCGAACGTATTGGTTAAAATACTATGCATATGGCCCGTGAATAACAGCCTTACCTGAGCGTGATTTACTACCAGATGTACTGTGATGTTATTAACTGCAGATGTGTTGTGTAACTATGAATATTTTATATAACTACTGGGCGCTCGTGTGCACCAAGGCCCGAATCGCCTTACATGACCGCATCTTAGCAATAAAAGCTTTCCCATAAATAGTCTCTTGGCCAAAATAAAATTAAAAATGTATCCAAACAAAAAATTAAAACCTTACCTGAATCTTTATGGACACGACAATATTTTAGAAAGTATTTTGAAGTCCGTATTTTTAATCGTACCATTGAACCATGAAAATATGTGCATGCAATTATTTCAGTTTTGCACTAAGTAATTTAATTTTCTGGACTATTTTCAAGAATTTTTGGCGGTTCCCAAGTGTACATTTGTAAAATTGCTACCTTCATAAAATCCGGAGTTCTTATTCGTGTAATCGGGGTTCTAGTGTAATATACTTGAAACAAAAGTTAACTAACCATAACTTGCATACCTACTTGTAAAGAATTGCTGCCTGCCTGCTGTAGTTCACCACATTCAAGTCTTGAATTTCGTCTTTATTATACTGTATATTTTTACTTGAAATTTTTATAAAGGTGAAGGCTGTATAGTTTTTTATTTTCATTAAAGGTTTACGAAAAAAAATTTGTTTGGTATGAAGAGTTATGTAAAGGAAAGCTTATATGGATGTGAAGACAAAAGAGTATCACTTCCAGAACAGTGTCTCATGTTACTCTTGGCATATTTGTTATGTTGTCTTGCTTGAACTACAGCATGTGTGGGGTGTGTGTTTTGCAGGCAGCGTTTGAGAAACAAGCTGAAGCCATTCGCAACAAGGCCTCATTTGTTTACAACAAGTTCAAGGTTGGTATATGTAAATTTTGTTTGTTGTAAAAACTGGTGTGTCCAGCGATCGTATACATGGCAAAAGTAGTAGGCAGGTACATGCAGTTGATTTAATGCTAACTGTAAGACATTGAACTAGGTCTTATGTTGTGTTAGTCTTGTTTAAAAAAATATTTTAGGGTGAAATGTAAGAACTGTACAGTAAAATTTCATAATAACGTACAAGAAAAAGTGAAAGAATTGTGTACTTTGTACTGAAACTTCTTTAAACTGAGCACATTTTACTTTAGTATATGTTATGTTTGGAGGGTATTTTAATTTGTACTAAAATTGTGAGATTATTTATACTGCAGTTCTATTCCAATTCCAACATCGATTCTTAAAATTGGGATTCGATTCTTAGATTCCGAGTCCGATTCTAAGGCTTCCTATTAAGTTTTACATATTTTAAATAATTTTATTTTCTTATACATAAAACCCTTATAGTCCCTTTGAAATAAATGAAATTACATGAACTAGGTTATATACATAAAAAACGCATAGGCCTATTTATATATGCAGAAAAACATGATCTGTGCAGTTTGACTAAATTTATATAACTTACTAGACCTTGGAGGTTAGGTTGGATTTGTTTGGCAACCTAATTTTGTGCATAATTAAATATGCACATTTGGTGGGAACACTTCGTGATCAACAGTATTTAGCGGTACTTACGTAGTAAATATTGTGAACAAAAATTTACCGTCAAATAGGAACTTACGGATATTATAAAACCGATCAATAGACTGGTTTTCCAAGTTCCATTTCTCTTCAAGTTTTTGTTTTCGGCTTCTGCAAGTCGTACTTTAAAAAATCTATATTTTTTTTTGCTTTCCTGACATACATTTTAAAATATTTGTGAATTAGAAACTGATTTACAATTAACGACGGAACAATTTTGTTACATATTTGCTACCGTTTATTATCGTTGCAGTGTTTACAAACTTTGTTTATATATTGAGACGTCATAGATATGCTACGTTCAGTTAAGAAAGTCCATGCGCGAGGCAAACACTAAAGATAGCAGACTGTGAAACTAGTAGCGCTATGATGTTCCATTTGCATTCCAGTGGAATATTTAGGTACTAACTATAATCCGTTCTTGCAGCAACCATTTTGTTCTAGTAGTGTCGTACTTTGGACTTGACATAGTTAACATCTCTGGTCCAGAAAGGTAAACAAAACATTGCGTTGCGACGATTATGCAATGATTTGTAGTTTTAATTTTTGGGGATATAGATGTTAGTAGCTGACCAGCATGGTGTATAAGTATTTGTTTTGATACTGAATGTAATGCAACGTATTTGTCTAAATAATCATGACGACGATGAGTGACGAACAAGTTTTTATTTTATAGTTGACGTTTACCAATTGAGTTAAGAATTGCGTTTTTGTGCGCTGTATTAGTGACAATAATATCAAAAACCTCAAATAGTTAGCCGTTTGTACACAAAATCACTCTGGCCAATCAGTGATACCTGTGAGACTAAAATACTGTATTCACCCATGTACCCCTCGCACCCATGTAAGCCGCGCACCCCCTTTTTTGATGAACAGTTTGAGAGAAAAAATATTTTTTTCCAAAAAATTTTTCCAAAACAATTTTAATGAATCAAAATGCTGTTTACCTGTATACAAATGACTTATTTATACTGTACGTAGGCGAAGAAAAGTTGGGAGAAAAAAAGTCTTAGACTTGTACATCCTCGTCATCACTGCTGCTTTCCTCTGCTTCGCTAGGGCTGTTGTCGGCATCCACGTCGCTCTCCCAGATGGTATCTTCACTCCCGCCGAGCGCATTACTAACAAAGCATTTTCAGAAGCTCTTGACCACCAGTTCTTCCGGGATAAGATCCCATGCAGTCTTTATCCACTCACAAATCTTTGAGAGAGATGGTTTCTGCAGCCTACCAGTCGGTGTGTAAGTGTGCTGTGCGCTTGTCATCCATTCTGTGTACAGTTGTTTCAAATTAGCTTTAAACGGCCGGTTCACGGACACGTCTAGGGGCTGGAGCATCGAGGTCATGCCGCCTGGGATGATGACCTGGTCGGTCTTTCCTTCCTGAAGAAGTTTTTTAACATTTTCTGTCAGGACTAGAAGGCTTCTTTGTTTCAACAATGCTCCAGGGCGGCGTTCCCACACACACTTCAACCAATCGACCACAAAAGTGTTGTCCATCCAACCTTTCTCTTGCGCCCTAACAAAAATTCCAGCTGGCGATTTTTCATTTATCGGTATTGTCTTGCGTCGGAAGATTACAAACGGAGGAAGTTTTTTACAGTCGGCCAAAATTGAAAGCATGACAGTACATAGCTGCTTTTCGTTGCCACCTGTTCTTACTTGCACTGATTTCCCACCACGTACCTCAACTGTGGTATCAGATGGCACCTCGAAATAGACGGGGGGTCTGGTCTGCATTCCCCATTTGCCCCAGCAGGTAAGAATGCTTCTGCAGCAGACGTATAACGTGCCGTTGATACTGCAACAACTTATCTGTGTAGACCTCAGGAAGTCGCTGACAAATGGTGGTTTTACGCCGCACAGATAGGCCATTTCGTTTGTAAAACCAATAAATCCAGTTCGTGCTTGCTTTGAACTCTTGAACACCCAAATCTCTTGCAATCTTCAAGGCTTGCATTTTGCACATGTCTGTCGAAACGGCATAACCTAACTGCCGTAACTCGGTTATGTATTCAACTAAGCGTTTTTCGATAGGCGGAAATTTGGCTTTCTTTCCTCTAAAAGCCCTTCTGTTGCCGTTACTTTCCTGTAGCTTGTTTTTAATTTTACGCCAATCTCGAATGCATGGTTCTGAGATGTCGTACTTATGACCTGCTGCACGATTCCCTATTTCTTCGGCTTCCGTAATTACTTTCAGCTTCTCACCCACCGTAAAAGAACGCAATCGTTTTGATATTTTGACTCCTCAAATATCTGCCAAACGCGTACTAACTTGTATGTAGTAAATACGAACACTTATCTCCTATGCATCGAAAACAATGCTGCCTAAACACGTGCTTAGTTATCGATCGCGCTGGACTAACTGTTCTCCGCATTCCTTCGCCAGCTAAACTGTATGTGTGCGTGCGTGAATGGCCGCCCGCGCTGTTGCTAAGTCTCCACCCGCACCAGTCATTGACCCACGTGGCGTGCGGACTTCAAGTACAAATTATCCATTTTTGTGATCAAAATTTTGGAAAAAAGGTGCGCAGGGTACATGGGTGAATACAGTATGTTTTTTTAAGAATCTGTCGTATAGATTCCAAAACCAGGGATTCGGTTCGATTTCGAATCGATGGAATCAATCGATTCTGGAATCGGAATCGACCCATCGGGAAACATAACCGCTGGTTAACCTCTCTAGTTCTTGTTGTTGCTTGTCATGTAGGTGGTGAACGTGGTTGACCTTGCTGTGTAGTAGAAGTGTGCAGCGGCGTGTTTGTGTGTGCAGGCGTTGTTTGTGGTGCCGGAAGGTTCCACCTTCCTCGACGTCTTCCACCAGAAGGTGATGCGCTTCAAGGAAGCTACCAAGAACATGACTGACAACGAGTTCTTCAACTTGAAGACAGACCCCAGTAAGTTGTCTGGCTCGTCTGTGTGTGTGATGTGACCTGCTGTCTTGAAAAACTCTTTATGGTAGTACCCTCAATTTTATGAGCGCTAGATTTCACTACGAATGATTTTACCAGGTCATTCTACGGCATCCTGAGGCATAACCACAATTTTACAAGGACTGGATTTTACCTGTCAACAATTTTCGTTCATCTATTTCAGGCAATGAGGCATTATGAAATATGGGTTCTCTTGTAGACTGATTGAGCACACATAGACAAAGATGCTTCATTTTCAACCTGTAGGTTATGCATTTTTAGCTGATCTCCCAAGTGAAAATACATTACTACCGTATTTAATAGCAGAATTGTCCCATCGCGTAAATGTCGCATCAAATTTTTAAGATGGCAGAAATGATCGAAATACTTTCTTCGAATAATTGTCGCAACACAATGCAATATTTTGTTTACGTTTCTGCACCAGACATTTTAACGACGTTCAAGTACTATGTAGGACAGTGTAGTTTCACAGTCCGCCATCTTGTGTGGTTGTCTCGCGCGTGGACTCTTCCCAACTAAACGTAGCATCTGTGATGTCGCAGAATAAAAACGAAGTTTATAAATACTGCAACAGTAACAAACGGCAGTGGAAATGCAAAAAAAATTGTTCTGTCGTAAATCACTTTCTGCTTCACAAGTATTTAAAAATGTCAGTCAGCAAATAAAAAAAAATTGAGATTTTTTTACAGTAAGAATCACAGATTTCAAGCAAAACAGAACTTGGAAAACTACCGCATTGGTGTGTTTTTTAATAATAGTAGTGCCTATCTACCGGTAAATTTTTACTCACAATTTTTCTTGTCGTGTGAAAACTGCTGTTCAGGAGATGCGTTCCCCTCAAATGTGCATATTTAACTATGCACAAAATTAGTTTGCCAACCAAAACCAACCTTACTTCCAAGGTTTAATAAATTATGTAAATTTAATAGGTGTTTCAGAGTTCACACGTCATTATTTCTGCGAAAAATATTGACTTGCTTTAAAATAAATAGGGCCATTAACAAAAAATGTTAGTTTTAAAAAAAAATTATGCCATAGGAATTCGCCTCAAACAATGGTTGCACCTATGATTTTTTTGCATAAAATTTGACAAAGAATGTGCCATGATTATGCAGTGAAATACTGTAATCAGGTTGTCTAGAAATAAAATGAAACTGGTATCAATATTCACATGAAAATATTCTTAAGTGAATCACTAGTTTCTTATATAAGAAGTTATTTGCTGAACAAGTTACTTTATATTGCCTTTTGCCAGTGTGAGAAATTGTAGTTAAACCCGTTTCAGAAATTTACCAGTGAGCAAATTTTTTTTGTCCCTGCTCAAGTTTTTAACAATTCGTGTAGCAGTTAAAATTTAGTGTTGAAACAATGCTTAAAATTGCAAATTAGTGAAACCCTGTATTAGCACTGAATTAAAAAGTTCAGAATGTTGGAAAATGTTAAATGAGGAAAGGTAACAAGGTAAAACAGTGCACGAGACTAGAAAAAGTATGAAACTTGATGCCTATCGCCTAGCTATTGGGTTTACTGGTTGCGTAATTGCTGCAGTGCAGGGCAATGAATCTCAAGACTGTCCTTAAGATATAGTGCATGAGTCACTCGCAGTAGATTGGTTATCACAGGTTGGTAGGTATGCAAGTAGGAGAAGGCCAAGTCAATTTGGTTTCACAGGATGTGTATATTCACAACAAAACACGTTGCAACGTAGTACAAGTTACCGTATTTGCCCATGTACCCCTTACACGTATGTAAGCCTTTTTTCAATGACAAGTTAGAAAAAAGATTTTTTTTTCCAAAAAAATTTTAAAAAGAAAATTCAAACTAATTGTTGTAGACTTCATGTAGTCGCTCGCTGGCTAGCAAATTCGTGGCTAAAATTAGCAGAAGGTTGTGTTAAACGTGTGTCTTAGCCGTAGTGAATATACAAAATTTATGATGTTTCAAATGTTACATGTATTTATTACCGCCACTCTGAACGGTAACGGACACAAAACAGTTGGATCACATGGCACTAATATGAACGCACAAACAATTAGCAACTTGCCAACGAAATGTGTTACGAGGAGTTCAAAATCCAACTAAATGAACACTTAGTAATGTAATACAAACATAACTACGTCGTACAAGAGTCCATACCAAGCCAGGAAAGCACGAACAAAGTACATGAGGCGTGCAATGTGTGATACAACACTAAACACGCACAGTGAACTAAAATTACCAGCATTATCCGGCGTAAGTAAACCAAAATGTTTAGTCACAACGAACTTTTGATGTTGCTACGGTATCCTGTAACTTGTTTTTCATTTGGTGTTGTGATATACTTGCAACGTACTGTGCAATTTCCTATTTATTCTGCTTCCTTAATTACTTTTAGCTTCTCAGTCACTATAAACGAATGCAATCGGTTTGACATTTTAATTTCTCAAAAAACTATCAAAATACTAACGTACGTAGTCACTACGAAAACACTTATCTGCTACGCACCGAAAACAATGCCGCCGAAACACGTGACTAGTTATCAATTGCACAGCTAGATTCCTCCGCCTTTGGCTGAGTGTGTGCGTGTGTGCGCGTGCGTGCGGAGCCACCCATGCTGTTATCAAGTCTCCGCTGCTTAATCTCTACATTGACATTCTATATTTTCAGAATTTGGTTTTTTATCTTTAACGTTGTGTGTCATGTCATTCATTGAAATTTTTGTTTGCAAATGTTGCGCTTCAATAATAGTTATTTTGGCTGTGAACTTGTTTGTTTCTTCTCTTCGCCGTAATCAGCTGACGAATTTACTTATCTAGAAAGGTAAAAAATGTGACAAGGTGGGACTAGAATGCAGCTGTAGTGTCGGGACTGTGATGACTAGACAAGATAAGAGTTAAGTGTGGTGCAAGATGGTGTTTGCATGCAGGCGTCTCACCGAAGCCAGAGGAGGCAGTTGCGACAGTAGGAGATGCGGTGCAGAATGGATCGCTGCAACCTGGTGAACAAGACCAAGACTTCTCTGGGGGCGCAGACGAGAACCAACCTCCAAAAAAGAAGTTGCCCAAGAGTAGGAACACGTAAGGGCCTGCTGCACCCTGCCTCCATTCCTGGTGAGTGTTCTGCGACCTTGCCTCTCTTCTCTGAGTCTGTTCATCTCATTTCTGTCAAGTGATTGTAATTGTCTTGATTGTAAGATTTCCATCTACGAGGTTATCCAATTAAACATGCATACAGGTTTTGGATCTCATAGGCTGGTACTTCTTGATAGTGATACATCATAGTAAAGGATGAACACGTATTGTTGCATGAATGTGCGGTTGCGTGATGTTTCCCTGGCTTACACCAACTACATCAGGCTGCCTGGTGAAGCTGGCCTAAGCCAGCAAAATACTGAGTAACCGCAGCACAATACTTACTGTGTGTGTGTCACTATCAATAAATAACAGTCTGTGAGTACCTCAAGCCTGTCTACTTATTTAATTAATTTAGTAGGTAAAGTCTTCTTCACATACTATTCAGTCTACAACTTTTTCCTGGTTAATTATTACCTGAAAGTCTACCTAATCTAAGAATTTGCGTTACTTTATTTACAGTAGAACTCTGTTACAATAGAGTCCAGATTTACCGAACTTGGTAATAAAAAAAAAACTTTTTAACAAATGATTTTTAGGAACTTTCAAATAAAACCAAAAATGTATTAAATAACTAAGTAACTTTGATAAAATAAAATATAAACTGTAGTGTAAGTCTATTAAAAATAGGCTTACTGGTCGCAGTGGTATATACATTTTTTTCTGTAGATAGTGTTAAACTATCTGTTGAGAACCAAAAAAATAAAGTCGTTAAAAACTTTGGCCGCAGGAGTGACTTTGAGCTGAGAATGCGTGGCCGAATGAACGACGCTGTGTTGTGTAGCAAATGCGCGTCTAGATCCACAGATAGTGCTTTGCGTCTCTGTCAGAATGTGCTAACGTGCAGTGTGCTTTGCCGATTAATTCTTTTACCGATAGAATGCAGTAGTGTCCTGTGTGATTTTTTTCTGTCTCGTCCCGTGATACGTTATTATTATATGTATGCTGACATTTTACAACAAATTTACTAACGTAAATAGTACATTTCGCCGATGCTAAAAAATCCTCGAGTCAAAGTATTTTAAATGTGCAGCAACCAGTTTGTTTCAGGAAACGGAGGCCTGTAAGTTACACTGGCAGCCGCTGCACATATTTAGTTATTATTTTACTGTTATCTGTCGCAAACTTTACTTCAGTTTTTTTCCCACAAAAATATTTAATGGGTAATTTTCAAAATTTTCTTGGAGGAGGGGGGGAGAAACGGAAATGAAGACGACTCGGCGGTGTTTCATCATCACTTCTCACGTTGTGACGCGTCCCTGCGTCTGCTGTGTGTTGCTATTTGGACTATTGCTGTTGTAGTCTACTGCAGTTGGTGTTGAGGTTATGTTAAGTTTGCGCGTGCTCCGGATAGCTCAGTTTGATTTAATTTCAGGGTTAACCAATCATCGTGACTTCATCAATAACAACTCACTCAGTCAACGGTTGATTTATTTTTTGTTTA
>PNEQ01003204.1:5587-36375 GCA_003012365.1 Medauroidea extradentata | reverse complement strand
GGCGAGATTACAAAGGATGCAGATGTTGGACAGAGGAACTAGGGAGAAGTGAAACTGGCCCTCTTATTTGCTGGCCTCGTGGCTAATCACGAAGGACGAAAGGGCTTGGTAGTGAAACGTAAGTTATTTATTGGCTATCACTGTTGCTATGCGCGCATCAGGTAGCAAGCTATGCGCGGCACCTGGCCGGGTGGGTGATTGATAAGGAGAGTGAGTAACGGGAGATGGACAGACGGGAGTGGGTGAAGGGAAGAGAGGAGGGAGCGTTAGTCACCGCGCCTGTATAGATGCTTCGGTGTAGCGCGTGCGGCATACCTCACCAGGCGAGCGCTGTGTGTTCCAGGCACAGTTTTTAACACTTCTTTACCAATTTTTTTTCTTTTACAGCTGAAGCTTACAAAGTGACAGTAACTGCACAACCTCTAGTATATTATTATTGTATGTGTACGAAAATATTTTTAAATAACGTCTAATTGCAACTTATTGCATTTTGGCTAACAATTTCCCCAATTTTTAAAATTAAAATTTTTAATTTTGACCGTCACAGAGAATCGTGTCGTTAGATCGGTGTTGTCGTTAGATCCGGTGTCGTTAGATCGAGGCTCTACTGTACTTGATTTAGATAATTTTGCGTACGTCTTGCAATGTGAGCTGGGGCATCGTCGTGTTGATAACACATGTTAGCTTGCACTTCAAGCAGGACATCTTCAAGGAGCAATGGTAGTACCTCTCTCAAAAATACTCCATAGTTATGTGCATTTAAATTTTGGGGTAAGATGTAGGGTCCAATAATTTGATCCCCTAAAATGCCAGTCCATAAATTGACCTTAAACCTGTCTTGATGCCCGTGTTCGTGAATTACACGGGGTTTTATCAGACCAATGAATATTTTTAGGGTTATACATGCCGTCCTTATTAAACGTGGCTTTGTCAGTAAACAATACTACAGATGGAAAATCAGGCTGTTGTTGACATTGCTCAAGAAAAGATTGACTGAATTGTGTTATGAGGGGATAGTCCGCCTGGTTTAACGTCTGGACTTTGGTTTTGTGGTACGGATGGAGGCCTGCTCGAATCCAAATTCTCCATATCGTGGCTTGCAAAGGCCCAGAAGGGCTGTACGACATCCAAAATTTGATATTGACATTCGACATGAACCAGATGTCGATAAAAGTTCGACATGTCGATTTTGACACCATGTCTATTTCGACACCATGCTGATATAGACACCATGTCAATTCCGACATCGTGGCAATTTTGACACCATTTTGATTATTTCCCCACCTGTCAAACAAGTAAATATTGCCATTAATTTTATTATATTTACAGCCCTGCCATGATGCTTCGTAAATTGGTATTAGTATTTCGGATAACGTACAAATCATCAAAGCTGAAATGTATGTGTTAAAAAATATTGCTCAGGAAAGAATTATATTCATATCCAGTTTATCAAGCCTATCTATTATTTTTAGGTTGCAGTAGGAAAAATTTTTGCAGGGTGTTTATCTTTATTTGTAAACCTAGAAATCTGCATCAAGATTGAATCCTGCTGTCTTTCCTCAGCTTATTTAGTTTAATTTATGTTTTTCATGTTTGACCTGTATATTGTTTACATCCTGAAGCTTGCAATGGTGAATGCTTATTCCGAAATTAAAATATTACAAAAACAGTTATCCTGTTGCTAACCTCAGTTATGAAACTATTTAGTTAGAAACACTGCAAGTCCTGTTTGCTTTACTAAATGATATGACAAATATAGGTTTTTTTTTTTCTAACGAAAACTGCTAGTTGATGAGTGACACTGCGAGGTGGAACCATATGATTTGCTGACGTTAGAATAGTATTATATGTGACGGGATGTTCAGCTTTAATCGACGTGTTGCACCTATTGTGTTGTGCTAGTAGATTAATATTTAGCCACGAGACATTGACTCATTATCTGGCAACTGTAAAGAGGGGAGTATATTAATAATTTTGCTTTAATATTTGAATAATTTTGTCTGTATGCTAATGACCCTATGTTTACATTCTTGTCTTCAGATTGACGGCTGGTGATAATATTTTTTGTGACTATGCCATCCCAAAGTACTTACTAAATAAAAATAAGCAATAAACCATAAATTGTGAAATAAATTTGTGTGTGGCATCACAGCCTTCATGCAAGTACGGGTAATTTTAAACTAGCCATACCAGTGTGTTTTTTACAGTGTTTCATGGTAAACATACAGTAAATACAAGTAAAATAACAAAACCAGTGTAGGTGTATTTTTACACGCTGTTCTGTAAAATAACCTGTACTCTTAGGGTAAAAGTAAATTAGAATTCTTTTGCTTTCGCGGTTGTGGCAAGAATGTTATAGATAAATAATTGTTTTTTTTTTTTTTTATATCAGTTTAGCAATTTTTGTCGACCGCATAAATTTGTTTAGCCAATAAATTTTTATATTTCGACAATGTGTAAATCTTCAACATTAATTTTAAACTACTGAAAATGTTTCTAGTCTTTGTGGATTCCAACCCATGACCTTTAGACAATCAGCTCAGCATTATAACCACAAGTATTTGATACACATTTAAGCTCGTAATTTCACTGGTAGAATTTCACCGATAAAATATATGAACAACTCATGTAATAGGGTGTTTGAGACTTAAACTGGCAATATTTTGTCATACTGTACATCAATTACCAAGTTTTGTTCCACTCTACGCATATATTTGCTGAATTATATTCTACATGTAAGTTTAATATAGTACGTCATTGTATGTGAAGATCAAGCTTTCAAAACCAATTCACTTTGCGCTATCAGTAAACTTAAATACAACAAAATTATTTACGGGCAACCAAATGAAAAACAAGATTATAGACATGAAAAATTTTGAATTGGTTTCTAAGAAATAAATTATTATGTATAACTACACAAACTTCAATAATGAAGTGGCAGTTGTAACTACTGTAACACTGTCAAAAAAGTTTTTTTCATATTTCTTTAAATATTTTTTTTTGGGTCGAATCACTGTTTAATTTATATTTTCTATGCATGTTTATTAAGGTATTGTAAGATGTTCGTAAGCCCTTTGTCATCCATTGTCCTTTAAAATTTCTTACATCCCTCATTGTAGTGATTGGAAAACATCTATTAAAGAGGAGGGAAAAGGTACATATTGGAATAATAATTCCAAGCTGCATTTGCATCTGTTTTATTGTAGATTTCCACTCAGTTTTCCATCTCTAACTAAGCCACAAAATTATTAATGTTCTCTTCATTAAAAACTCTTTTTCTTTGATATTAATATAGAAAATTGTCTAGGCTTAAATTGGAATGGTCCACATTTATTACGGTTATGTTAATTTTAGTAGATCAAATACAGTTTAATCCCTTTTTTACATCCCCTGTTTTTATGCTTTCCCTCTCATTTTACACCTACTTTTTGTGGTTCCATTTGCTGCTTTTACATTATAAATTTCCATCTTTTGACACTTTCTTGCATTTAACAACAGTTTTTCCAGATCCCTTGAGAGGTATGATATTGGGGTTCCACTTTATTTACTACATGAAAAACAAAGTATAAATTTCAGAAAGGAAGCATATTACGCCATTTCATTTGCCTACAGACACTTCATATCAAAGGCATGGTTAACGTAGTTCTTTCACACTATTAGAACGGTACTAGCTGTAGCCTACCTGTTAATGTTGTAGCAACATTCATGGGCAAAATAAATAGGAAATGAAAAACCTTTGGTTTTGTAAAAGAGGAAAACTCTGGTTTATAAACTGACGCGTCATATACAAAAATATGCCGGCACTGATGTCAGCAACAAAGCAAAAACTTGCAAAAAATACGTTGATACCAAAGAGTTGTATACTTTAAACAATGTTGTAACACAAGTTAAAAAGCACTTATGTGCTTCCAACTGCAAATAAAAGCGTATCCCAGAAGAGTTTTCCTTTATGTAACAAACTGTTTAACATAAGTTTTGAAGACAGGTGTTAAATACTGGCTTTTTATTTTTAAACACCTCTAGACTTCTGATTTTCTACTCATAAATTTCAAACTACTGGTCATAATGCATTGAAATGTGCTATAAAGACATATCTTGGCAGATGAGGTGCTTGGTTACATAAACAGCCAGTGTTGCAAGTGATCAAAATTATTATTGATGCATGCTTGAACACACATTTCCATGTCATGAAGGTAGTCACCAACATGTCATGAAGGTAGTCACCAACATGTCATATGTGTCACTCTGTGAATTCCAGCCAAATACTGACCTGCAGTTTCATTTAACTATCTTTGGCTTTGTGCGAGAGAGGTTTACATTCAGTGTGTCTCACAAGAATAACCTCATGCGGTAACTCTAAGTGGGATTACCAAAGTCTTTTAGAATTTTCACTTTATTTGAAGGACACAATCTCTCTCATACTGGGGCCAGAATTGTTGCAGATAGTGCCATCTTGTTGAAAATTGTGAGTATATAGTTCAGTTACAACATTTCACACTCCCACATTAGTTGAAAAACTGGATTAATGAAATAACACAGACAACAAGCTCTGAGAAAAGCACTATTTATTCCTGTTCTTGCCCTTACGTGAGCCACAATTGAGTGAATTGGCACTTTACAGCATTATGTATCATTTCTAGGCACTACAAGTTTTTAAAAAGAATCATGCTGTCACTGAGACACTGCAAATCTTAGGAAGAATAGTAGCCTTGCTACTTTATACCTTTGCAACTATGTACTTGGGTCGAAGAAAAAATGTGTAGGGGATTACATAATCAGAAAAACAGGGTTACGAAAGTAAGGCCATGGTCATTGCCCACACACGTTAAATTATTAATGTACTTCTGACTACGTCATAACTGAGACGTTGTGTCTCGTAGTTTGCTCAATTCTTTATAGGACTTACTGAATAACAACTCAAAACATAATGAACAATGCAAGGTGATGACAAGTCAGTATGTAATGTAGTGCCCTGCACTGGAGAAGTACACACTGCCATATAGAATCCTCTCATACTTGCGATCCTTCTAGATTCAAGCAAACAAAATATGCAGAATCCAAACAAATTAAAAGGAAACAAAAGGCTGAAAAGAACAATAAAGATATCATTTTAACAATTCTAAATATTACATTTAGATTATCAGAGACTGCAAGACCTTATGTTTACACAAAATGATATTTACGTTACAATATTTGGGTCTTAAACAATCAGAGGAACAATGCATCATAATAATACTATTCTCTCAACAATGTGCTCATTTTTGCAATGCTTCACACTGTTATTCAGCTAATTAACAAGCTTTTGGAATATTTTGACATAGATCCCAAAATTCACTTTTGTTTTAGAAAAAATATGGGATCATTTGTAAGGTTTGTAAAACTCTCCACTATGTTAGGATTTTTTAGGGAACTTTCAGAATGTGTTGGTCAGATAGTTTGTTTTCAACAAGTGATCCAGGTTAAATTCCTGGTGGTGTCACTAATTGATTTGCTTTGGGAAACTCTTTTCCTACAACAATTTTATGCAAGAACCAGTTCTGTATGGCGACTATAGTGTCCCTCTTTTTTTTTTATAGTGTGTCTGTCACATTTGAACGGAAGACTTAGCAGGTAGCTAGTTTCCAACTCATCACAAACTTTGTGTAAATTTTTGTGGAACACTTTTTGGTACTTCATTTTATAGAATGTGTATACTGTAACCACACGCAGTGTCAGTGAGTACCAATTCTCAATTTTCTCAAATAAATGTGATAAACTGTATTATTATTTGTTTTACGGTAACAGGACTGTTGGCATACACGTGTACAACTGGCATTTAAGGCAGTTAACCTACCTGGTACAGGAATTACAGTGAAGCATGCTTCGAATAAGTGTTTGTTTTAAGAAACTATTAAAAATATCTTTAGTACATTTTATAACCTATTTCAGACAATGATGAGACATGTTCAATAAAATGATGTGGTGACTGACTGTTATAAGCTCATCAGGAAGGTGTATGAGGGAGAGCCTGCACCCCAGTTTATTGCCTTGAATGTGGTGGCGATAGGATACTCAATATCTGTACCATTGTTGCCATTATCACTGTCTTGCTTGTGAGCCTTAGTCATGGAAAAAAGACCCATGTTGGCGACTACCTCAACGCAAAAATTACCTATGTAAACATGCATTCCCATGCAGGATCTAGACTCAATAGAGACTTTGATGCCATCTTTAGTGATGTTGCTGGGCCACCATTGACAATGTCATTGCTTCTCGTACATCAAGGTACCTCCATAGCACATTTAATTACATTATGACTAATTGTTTTATACTCGTTGGTGGGCATTAGGGGTTAGTAGGTAAGTGAAGCAATCTGTGAATATTGTGAATAATGCTTTACGTAGTACTGTGTGTACATTGTGTAAAAATATAAGTAAAGTATTCAGTTTGTGGTGTATTTATATTCCTATTATTACACTTGTAAGACTTCAAATACAGAGGTCTTTATAATGGTACGTGCATTGTGTACAGTTTTGGCTTGTTTGATAATCTTATGTTGCGTGAAAAAGAGGATTTTCTTAGCTATATGCCGTTGACAGTAAAGTGGGCACTGCTTAAAGTTTTCTTTCAGCCGTTCTGCAACAATCTTTACTATTTTTAGTATGTAATCTTCCATTTAATTAAAAATCAGTGTAAATTTTTCTACACTCACAAAAGTTAACATCTGTTGGGCCAATATAACATATTTTAGTTAGTTACAAGTTCTTCTAAGTGCTCAGTTTATAGTGAACAGCCTCTACTAGTGAAAATAAAAAATTATATAAGTAGTGTACTTTTTGAACATTTGTTGCTTAAAATGCTTTGTACAGAAGGTTCTTATCAGAATTCTGATTGATTTTTTCAATCAGGAATGTTGCGGAGTTGTTTACCATACCATCCATTTTGCTGGCTAAGTCGTTGGAAATAACAATTACTTAATAAAGTCAGTGTCTGCTACTTTTGTCTTCTCTTTTATGGGCTGAAATGTTAATGACGGTGATATTTTCAGTAGTGGTGCTTCAAGTAATTCTGAAAGAGAAGATGGTGTAAGACAATTTCTTGACTTTGCATCTTCAAAGTCAGGCAGTAGTGACAAAAGTATGCCCATATGTACAAAGAAAATGCCCAAGGAGGTGAAGAGAAACAAGAAAGAGATGAAGAGAAACAAGAAAGAGCTGACTGTGAAGTCTGTAGAACTTAGAAAGCCAGTTGAAGTGAATACGCTGGTAAGAAAAGGTAAGTACCGTTCTCATCTTTAATATCTTGACTATCATGACAAGTATAGATTATTTATTGTATAGTGATCTTGAAACCTGTGATCGTCTATTAATATTGTTTGTTAACGTGCGTAGTTGAAGGATTTGGTGAAAGAGTATACTATACTAAGATTAGGAGAAAGGCAATATAGTTTGTGTTAGCTTTGTCACACAGGCATTTGTGCTTAACCAGACATTTTATGGGAAATAATTAGCTAAATTTTAGAGGGGCTGTAGTTATTTCTTCCTCACTAGTATATTTTAAGCAAAGAGATTGGTGGGAAATAAGCTAGGCTACTAGTGATAGAAGTGGACAAATACATGCTGATAAAATTGTACTTGTAGGTAAGTATACACAATGACGCATGTTGGTGACACATTTGTACTGCAGTTGTAATGTGACAGTGCATTGGTTAGACTAGCTTCTTTAGCAGTAGATGTGAGCACACTGGTGTTCAGTAAGTACGTATACATATTGTCCTATAAGTAGTGTTTGCTTGAGTCCAATAACAATTGTGTAGTGTTGTTGATATTTTATCGTTGTTCATAATGACATGATGTTTTCTCTCTGTCTCACAGAATCAAAGATTTGTACTAGGAGAGCATCGCTACATATTCAGCCAACACTTAGTTTCCTTGCTTCCTTGTCAGGTAGGTATTAGAACTAGGATTTTTTTATTTTGTAGTTAATTGATTAACTATGACACCACCAACGGGAAGCCATGGACAAACTACTGTATCTGATACTGAGCGCTAGAAGTGCTTCCCACGACATTGCTTCTGTCAGTCACTCTGACCTCAGGGTTTGTGTTGGTCCACATGCTTGTCTCACTCTTAAGGTGACATGTGTATACACTTTCACACAAACAAATTGTTTTGTGCTGGTGGTTGGCCTCCAGCATGTCATTTAACCGTACTACTGCTTGCCTCTGCTGAGCAGTCTTGGTCCCTAAGACATATAATAGTGAATCAGAATGTATGAAGTAAAAATTAGTATAAACAGAATGCTACACACAGTAAGCACTCAAAACATAAACCATTTAATGAATTAATCCATAATGGATGGATGGATGACAATGGATATAAAATGGTGACTATTGTGCAGCCTTGGTTTAATTTAGAAATAGAGCTATGCAGATATAAATCTACGCACAGAAAATGTGCACACAGTGAATCACATGATAAATCCTTGGACAAACAATACATATGGTTCCTTAACTGCACACGTTGTGACAAAACAGGTTAATTGAAATGTGACTGCACGGTTGGACAAATTTGCAAAATCACACTACGGTAATTAACACGTGAGCCCTAAATGACATGTACATGATTACACTGGCAACATTTTGGCGATCAAAAATAATTTCCCTAATGCCGGAAAGTGAGAGGATGGTGCTGCAGCAGACATTATATGCTACAGCTGTATGGTCATAGATAAAAATTAAACTACATGGAAAATCTTCATAGCTAGCTGGCTTTCTAAGCAGTGAGGCTAATGGCACATCATTGAGATATTCACTTAGGTATTTAACTCAGAAGGACGGCTGAGTTAGCGACACTACAGCCGCAGGCATAAGTTGGCTAGTGCATTGCGGCATGGAGACTGGCGGTAACAGATCTCCATGTACTATCTAGAGAGTGCAACAATCCAACAATCTGGTACATAGGATGCACGTAATCATTGGCTTACCAACCCTGGGATTCATCACCGGACTTCGTAAGAGGGGTTTTCCGCGCGGCTTCCCACCTTGCACTCTTTCTAACACACCTGTCTGCTGTGCGCTTCTTGCTAGCATTCACATTTTTCTCATCTATAATACCTGTCTCCTACTCGGTGTATCAACGGCACCACTCTAAAATTGATATTTTTTCATCGCAAGCATCTCCCATCATTAGAGAATTAAATACATAGTAGTAAAAGTAGCAAAGCATTAAGCCGTTCAGTGGAGATCATTTTGTTCCGTCAACTATTCGACTTTGAAATGAATGTTTGTATTGAATAATTATAAGCATGCTTAAGTAGACATTTTTATATGGTAGTAACAAACACCAAATTTAATTTTATAATACAATAGCCACAATTATTTGTTATTTTAGTCCCGAAAATTCACTGCAATCATTTCATGTGTTAAAGCAAGTAATGAAAATTAATAAAATACGCTAAAAGGAAAGAGCACTTAGTACAAGTATTGTAACAGAATACGTTAGAAGAAGCTTCAACGCACCCGACCAGCATGTGATGGCAATGTTGTGTTGTCTAGTCAAAATCAGTAGATGCTATCTCTGGCCAAAGCTGGCAACACAGTGTTGATTTCATTAACGTAAGGAAAAAGATTGTAAATGGATGTGAAGTGATGGAATGAGAAGTCACTACTGTGAGATAAAAATCTGTCCTTTGCTGTGGAGGCACTTTGAAGGGAAAAATCCTAATATAGTTCTTTCAAAATTAATCCTAAATAGTGTAGCTGAATGAATGTAGTAGCACTGCCAGTTGCTCTTAGGTATCCTTCTGTGGCACCTTACATAACATTGTGAATTTGCAGGTGTTTCAAAGTATAAAACATTGTGCAAGAATGTATGTCAATCTGCAGTTATAAATGCTGCAGGTTTTATTTAGTTGTTTGTTCCAGTTTTAATTCCCAGTTGAGCCATTCTCATTTTCCATGGTTTTATAAAATCTCGACTTGTGAATTTCAAGATTTTCCTGACTGCAGCCAAGGCCATTCCCTTCCCCCCTTTTGGGACTGTTTATCATTAGCTCTCTCTTCAATGACCTTATTGTCAGAGTCTTAACTGCCCACAGTTAAGTCCTTGTTTAACATCACTTTTCTTGAAGTAATTTCATTGTTGTGTTTTTCGTACATTTATTCTGTGATGTGCTTCACTTTGGCTGTTGCTTTGTTTAGCATCACTTAAACTTAAAACCCTGTGGTGTTTTATCCTCTGTCTCATCAAGTTCCATTTGTCGAGCAGGCCACTTGTGCCGTTATTTAATTTCTTTTACTTTTACCATTGATACACTAATATAAATTAACGTGCTCTGAAAATAGTGACATAAATTTTTAGTGAAAACATATCAAGCTATGCATTTCTTTCCCAACATGTGAGGGCATATGAACATAACCCAGAACAATAAACACTTTCAATTTGAATGACGTCTGGTGACATAATTTTATTAGTAAATATACTGTATAGTATTTTACCAGAAAAATAATACTTTGATTTCACAGATTTGACTAAAATTACAACTGGGGTCGCTTTATAGTTGCGAACTTACATCTGGATAATTGGGGGTTAGGTCATGTTTATTCATGCTACTCTTCGGGTAGTACGCCATCTATGCAAAAAGTAAACGTACTTGAGAGCGAATTGGCAATAAGGTGGACTAACAATGCTAGTAGTCTGTAGATCATAGAGTTACTAATTTTTGTCACTCATTTTTTTCTTCCGTGCTCTGCGATTCTAC
This sequence comes from Medauroidea extradentata, assembly GCA_003012365.1. Classification (NCBI taxonomy): domain Eukaryota; kingdom Metazoa; phylum Arthropoda; class Insecta; order Phasmatodea; family Phasmatidae; genus Medauroidea; species Medauroidea extradentata. The sequence goes on along the minus strand of PNEQ01003204.1, from coordinate 25,635 downwards.
AAAAAGTGATTGCCTTATCCCTAGTGGCATAAATTGTGTTTCCGATTGCTTATAAAGTAATTCAAGTGAAGTCTGCATCCAAAACAACATGGCCGAACATTCTGGGCGTGTGACAATAAAACCTACCGTAAGCAAGTTGTTTCATAAGTGATTGTGGTTTGTTTTGTTTGCATTGTATTGTGCCTCATCTCTTATTGTACACACTTTGTTCATCAAATTTCTTCAGCTAAAAACCAAGGTATGTATTGTTATAAAACTGTGCTGCTAAAATAGTGGGGCAGCCACAATGCCAACTTCAAAATGTTTGTGGCAAATTTTTGTCACCCAAAGAACTGTCAAACTTCTTGGAAATACGAAGCATTTTTGTTCTTGGAAAGCAAATTTAAATCAATGTATAGCACCAATAATTTATGGAAAGTATTTAGGGGGCCAAAGAATTAGTGTTCTGCGAATTTCATTAAACAACAAAATGAGTGAATGCTGATTTTGTGATGGATGAATGATAACTCGCACTGTTGTCTGCTCACACATACTTCACTTTGAATGTAAATAATAGTGGTACAATACCTCAGTGGTTCCCAAAGTTTTATGTCTTGCTACCCCCTTTTGGTTACAACTTAAACCGCAACCCCTTTTTTGTACAATTATTAGCAGCGGCTTCCTCCATTTCAACAAATAATATTTACACACATATTTGTTGTCTCAGTAATTAGTATTAATTTACATTTTAATTTCAGTCATTTGTTTAGATCTTCATTTTAAAATTTTTCAGTTTTATCAAGTAGTTTTCTGTTTTTTAATCTTATTTTGGAAGCCTGTCGCGACCCCTCTCGAAACAGCCTGCGACCCCTTTAGGGGTCGTGATCCCCAGTTTGGGAACCACTACAATACTTTAAAGTCAACAGCTATACATTATGAAACAGACGTAACAAGTATTTATTTTGCTTAAACTTGTATTAAGAGTTATCGTAATTAATTTATAATGGTAGATTTTAATAGTACAGCCAATTTTCGGCGTTACGTGGCGTACATTTTAAAAATTTTCTTAAAGAAAAGGTCATAATGGTTGACTGAAATGCAGAAAAATTCATGAATATATTTATATGTAAATTAACTGTTTCATTAATCTTTAAAATGTGATGTTTAAATAATACATGATATGGTTTTCATACAAAATGTCATGTTACAGCTCCAACACCGAATGGAAAATGTGATTCTGAAGCTCGATATTTCAAGAAGAACTTCTCAAAGTTAAAAGAAGAGCTAGGAAAGAAATTATTTCATCTTTATAATGAGAAAGTTTTTGAAAATAGGGTAAGTTAATTGAAATTAAACTGGAATATAATATTGCTGAAAAACTCTAGTGATTCTAAGTGTATACCATTGTACTTTTATTCCATATTTCGTGGTAAAGCTAATTTGACTTTTTGTAACGTCTCTTTACCTGCACTTTATCCAGATAGGCTTATTGTTATAGCATTTTGGGAAGCAGTCAACGCTTTCTAAATCAATGTTAAATTGCACGAAGAGAAATTTGGCAAGTCGTGTAACAATCAGTTACACATTTTTAATTCGTAGTGGGTATAAAGTAGCAGAAATATTAGTATTCAAAAAATACTGTTAGATATTATTTTTAAAATGTTTTTTAACTGAATTTGTATAGTTTGGCTGTTGAATATGTATATCTAGTCTCTTACTTCCTCTTTGGTATGTAGTAGTCTCTCTCTCTTATCAAATAACAGAGCAGCAGTGTTCACTACACAAAACTTTTAGTTTCTCGACAGGTTTCCTACGCAGGTTAGAAGAAACTCAGCTGACATACATTCTTTCACATTTTGTTACTAAAAACAAATTTGTTGACAATTTGCAGAAAACAAATCACATAATAACAATCAATTAAATTTTAATGTTATATTTTTATTACCAACTTTGGAAAACAGTCTGTTGTAGATATTATCTAATGTAAGACCATTTGAATGTCTATGGAAACTGTTAGGTGACATGTGTTTTGAATCTTGCTCTGTCTTGTTGTTGCTGGCACTATATAGTCTCCAGAGCTCCAGCGAAAAACAGTGGTTATCAGTAGCCGTAGCCTCCACACAAGGAGTCGGTCGAAACCATCCTTGGTGCTTGTCCTTAGCAGTAACAGAATGTACCAATTGCTTGTACGCATGTAGGTCAAGCTGTTGTCAGCCATAGTTTGTCCTCTCTTCTGCCCTACCGGTTGATAAGAAAATATATGGTAAGTTTGGTTTAAAGTTTGTGCATAGTAGAACCCCGATTTAACGAAATGCCATGGGACTCGAAAATGTTTACTCTAAATCTATGTTTCGTTAAATCCGACTTAACCCTTCCCCCCCCCCCCCCCCCCAAAAAAAAAAAAGTTAAATCCTCTGGCAATTTAAGGTAATTGTAAGAAAGCATATTGGCTCAAAACAATAAAACGCAATTACAGTCAATAGGTAAGCCACAGCCGTCAAAAGAAAAAAATCTGCGAAAAATCCTCCACTGGAACGCTTGGCGAGCGTGCGCATGGTGAGTTAGGCCGTCCTTGCGCGCGCAATCAACACGTGGGAAGTAATGGCTAAAGACCCGGCTACAACAGATGTCGCGTTAAACGCTAAACGCAATGCATTACAGTAACGCTACCGGCACGTCAATAGTTGAAAAGTGGCGTTAGACGAGCCAATGAAATGCCAGAACGAGAAACGGGATATTTTCTTCCTTGCTACGTTAATTTTGTACGATACTGTTGGTCATACTAAACAGGATACAGCTGTTATTTTGTGTTTGTTTACGCCCGTGTTTACGCATATAATTACGCTCGCAATCATCAATGAATCTTGCTGATGTGTGCGATGTTCTGAATTATTTAAGTGTTTGAAGATATAAAATCCAGTAAGAGTGAAATACCATTGAAAGATAATCCCGTCAAGTTTTTTTTTTTTTTTGTTTTTAATTTCCGTCACATTTAATTAGCCGACGTTTCAGTTTTATTGCTACTAAATGGTTACGATTTAGTTATTGTTGTTTGGTTAATTTGAATAAAAATTATTAAATGTCTGTTTACAAATGTGTTATTTACACTTGTTTCATAATTTCTTTTTCTTTTAACATATTGTCACTTAATTATTTAGGCGTAATTGGGTACATATTTATTTAATGTAAGCCTAATGTAACCCACAGAGCAACTCTGGTCTAAATTTTATCCTAGATCTGGAAGGTTGACACCCAGTAATGTATCAGACAAATAGGCCCATAGCTTGAAAGAGTTACGTTTATAAATATTAAATTACGTGAATGAAAAATGTTACGTTCCTTCGTCTGCAGCTGGTGATAGAATATCACAATGGGATTGGTTTTTGCACCTGTATGGTGTAGTTATCATTGAATAAAAAAATTGTGGTTTTTATTAATAGGTACCTTTTTAGTAAACAAGTAGAAGGTATGCAAAACATGTTTAAAATGCACAGTCGTTCCGAGCGGCACAATTATAACACTCCTTGTACGTTGCAAAGTAGGCCTTGGCCTAACCTAAGTTTATGATCATGTTACTGTACTCGTCGTAACATTACAATAACATTTTTGTTAGCAGGCCTACCTTATTCCATAACATGCCATTTGCCACAGCCAAATATTTGGTTTACCACCAACATATTTTCATTGCAGACCTAAGGTAGTAAAACTATTCAGCCAAGACATTTCATAAATTCCCAGGTTAAAGGGACATACTGTGTAAAACAAAAAATTTCGTGAAGAATTTTACACCACATTGTTGGAAAACACATGTCCTCGAAACCAAGTCAAGACTCTCAATCAAATTACAAACTTTTCTACACATGAATAATCAATGTATATCATTTGTAACGTCCCGACCACAGACGCGACACAAAAAATGTAACTTGAGTTTCGTTTTTGAAAAACGAAACAATCTACTTGTCTGGCACTTTCATCGAAATGCAAAAAATATATTCATTTTATGAATATACAACACAGAATTTCAATAATAATAAGTTACATTCGAACGTCAGACTTGTAGTTGCTAAGCAATAGTGTTGATGCCGGCAATGTTTACTTTTTCAGTTTTCCCCTCCCATATTTCCTGTGTACCTACGGAGTCATTTAGACACTTCAAGTGCAAAAATTTAGACACAATTTGACTTGCACAGTCTGTGACGTAGAATGCGATGATTGGTTGGCGGCAAGCGTTAAACGCTAAAACTTGGAAGTTCGCCATCTTTTACCGTGTTGCGTTTAGCGCGATGCGCCGAAATAACGCGTAACGCACGTTGTAGCCATCGGCATTAGCATACGTATACTCATCTCTTGTTGTAACGTATTACTGTAACACGACATCTATTGTAGCCGGGCCTTAACACCGCCGAGCCTTAAATATTTCCGTCTCTCTCGGGTCCGCTTCACCAAGAAAATTACGGAAACTCCAATGAAAAATAGTAAAGAAGTATTTCATATTAAAATCTGAATGAAAAGTTTGCGAGACAACTGTAAAATAATAATTAAATATGCGCGGCAGCTGCGGCGGCCATTGTAGCTTGTATGCAGACGCGCTCGTGAAACAAACTCGTGTTAGTCTGCTCGCAAAAAATGCTTTGCACTCGAGCGTTTTTTTAGCATCGGAGAAACAAATTATTTACTTTTACTGTAATAAATTCGTTGGAAAAAATCTGCATAAGTAATACTACGTATTTTTTTATAACTCGCTTATTTTATAATGGGACGTGATCGTAAATTATCACGCTGCACACCACTGCATTCTATCGGTAATAGAATTAATCAATAGAGCACGCGACACTGCAGCGCATTCTAATGGAGACACAAAGCACTATCTGTGAATTAGTTCGTGTGCTGTCCACTGCCGCGCTGTGGAGACTGGGTACCTAGATGCTCGTTCACTCACCAGCCGCCAGGATGAGGATCTAGGTGCGCACTTGTTGTAACACAGCGTCGCTCGCTCGGCCGCGCATTTGTATCTCAAAATCACTCCCGCGGCCAAAGTTTTCAACAAATTTTACGAAATTTTTTTTTTCTCGAGGGATGGTTTAAGCTTTTCTACTGAGAAATGAGTAGGCCTATGTACTGCGGTCGGTGTTAGTATTTTTAAAGGACTTAACGTAACAATTAAAATTTGATTTTATCAAAGTCAGTTAATTATTTCATACATTTTTTGTTATTTTTGAAGGTTCCTAAAAATCCTTTCGTTAAATCGCTGTTTTCGTTATTCCCCAGTTCGTTAAATTGGGGTAATTTGATTATTAATGATCATAAATGTCTTTTAGATAGTGGTAATAAAAAATAATGAATCTATATAGAAATTAATTTTTTATAATATAAATCCCTTTCAAACTCCTGAGATCTAAGTATATTTACCACCATTTGTTGATGAACTTGCATTCAGAGGTGCAACATAGAGCAGCAGACATAGTAACTGTCTCAGTATTAAGTCAACTTGTTTCATTATTAATAAACTTTTAACCATGTTGGATGAAAGAGCAAAAACATCCTTTTTAAATGAGTGTCCTTAGTTTTTGATACACTTTTGCTTTGGTTAAAAGTGTACAAAATAATTTTGAGTTTTCTTTTCAGTTTAATGAAACTTCAGAATGATTATTTGTCTTCTCCATTTTGTTCCAAAAAGTTACAGTACCTTTATACTCAAATGTTAGATGATGCTAAAGTTGGCGTGCTTGTTTTGACAGCTGCCTCATGACATGCAACTACAGTGGAATGTGAGAATGAAGCAAACCGCTGGCTATTGCTATAGCAAGCGTACTCTTTCTTCCACAGGGGAGAAAATTCAAACTTCACGGATTGTGCTGTCCACTAAGGTATTGTTACATAAAATAGGCAAATAATGTATTTATTGCTGTCTCATAGAGACATTGTACTCTATTCGGTATCTTGGGAGTACCTGTATTTATTTATTAATGTACAGCGGTAGTGTTAACAATAAATGCGTAGTCAGTTAAAATAATTTTCAAGTTAGTTCATGGCTTGTAAGATTGTTGAAAATACGGTAAGCCAGATTTAGATTATGTGTGCTGAATGCGGGGCGAGATCATCCAGTTGCCTTAGTGTTCTGGTTTTTTGTTTTACTATTGTTAACTGCAGTGTTAACAACACAAAACATAACAGAACACATAATTGTTCACGTAAAAACTTGGATAGGCTATTTATAGTTAAGAGAACACTTCTTAAGGTCCTGCTAATTATGTCCTTGCAGCTAATTTCTTCTTTCTGCAACTGGTTAGTTCAAAAATTGTGGTGTGGTGTAAGTTTACCATACACTGAGCAATATTTGTTGTAATATTGTATGCTAGGAGTATTGGGTGCTTTTCAATAAGCTGCTTCCCTCAAATTCCTGTTTGGCTGATGGCAACCTTACAGGCTCAGCTTGTGAATTTGCGTAGTCAATTGTGTGCTATTTTCATTGTCAGTTACTGTAATATATTTCAGTAGTGACCAATGAGAAAACGTGCAAACAGCAGAAGGCATTATTTGCACTTTTAGGCATGCTTGTCTTGAGAAACATAAATGTAAATACTAGGCTGAAAAATTTAATAATTATAGTAATGTAAATGCTATACAGACAGGTAATTTTTTAAACTTCTAAAGCATAATATACAATAGTAAATATTTATGATTAATTATTTTGGAGGCACTCTTTATATTTCGTATAGCTAGCTTGGAAAGCAACCATTATTGTGTGCTTGGCAACTTCTAGTGCATCTAATGTATTGGCTGGTAATCTACCAAATTAAAAAACTAGTACACGAACTTGACGCAGCCCTTAAAGGTGCTAGTATATATTTTACGCTCGGCCCCGCATTTTGTAAATACTTAAGAGTTAGGCCTACCTTGTTTTTGCCTAAGAGATCACCTAAATCCTTATTGTGAGCAGTGTTGCCGTAAAAACGTAATAGTTAAAGGTTAAAAGTGTTTACATTTACCAATTTTGTAAGTATACATTCACGCCCGCCATAACAAATGTAAACAAACAAATAGGCGCTAGCCTAACGCCAGGCGGTGATTTATAGACTTGAGAAGAGTAAATATGTCTCATAATTGTTTGTAAACGTAATATTATTAAATTTGTGGGTTTTTTATGGTTTATTTATATTCTTTTGGCAACACAGACATTTTTATGGCCCGCGGGAAAGTTTTAATGCATAAACGTAATTTTTGGCAGAGTAGTGGGAATTGTGGGTGTTGGGGTGGCGCGCCTGCTGGCCAGCAGATAGCCTCCTCTCCAGCGGCGGCCATCTTCTTCACTTACTAACAGTACTTTCAGCCACCCTCCTGGGTATATAAGGTGGGCGTTTGCCTAGCAAATCAGTCAGTCTAGGACTTGGGTCTCCTCCCCAAGCAAACCTAACGACCACCTCTCCCTCATAGCAGGTTGCTGCCTGGTAAGGAAGCCGAAGCCTGCTCTCCCCGACTTTACCTACCTTATTATTACCTATTTACCTACGTGTGGATTGCTGCCTGGTAAGGAAGCCAAAGCCCCAACCACCTTTCCCGCGTACAGGTTGCTGCCTGGTAAGGAAGACAAAGCCTGTTTCACATATTCCATTACCCATTAAATTGCTCAAGCAGACACATATTCCTAGCTGTGCAAACAGTGTAAGGAAACTGCCCTATCGTGGGAAGTTGATGCCACGTGGCACATCACTAGTTTCCACCTTAAGAGTGTATATCTGTGACAATTTCTGAGGCTCCAGATTAGAAAGGCCACGCGGTCAGTGTAGTAATTGTATGAACCAGTGTGTTAATTGTATGAACCAGTGTATTTATCGGTATTGTACAGTAACTGTAAATTCAATGTAAAGTTGAGCTGGTCAGCTCACCCCCATGTGCCCTAAAGGATTGTTTAGAGTATGAGACTGTGATTTTCCTGGACAGACTTTGTACCGGCTTGTGACTTTGAATAGTGCGCCGTGTGTAAGCCCGCCAATGAACTCGTTATCCCCTCCCTCATAGACTCTGATGCGCTTGCCTCAGCTTGGTGAATGTTCGGCCAGGTTCGGCCGTCTTTGTGCTTCCCCCCCTTTTCCCCTTCTCGCCTGAGCCTAGGCGTGCCTTCCTGAGCGGTTTCGGGTCACTCTTCCTCCGTCCTGCTAGCGAGTGGGTTTACCGAGATCTTCGTGGCCGTCGCGGCACAATGCTTCCATTTATTAGTTTCTGGTAAGTCTTATTAATTTTGGAACCTTTTTTCTTAGGGTTTGCTCTTAACCTTCACTAATTCTTTGCGCCGTTAGGCGATGCGGTGCCGTCTCGGTCACGAGGGGATCGGAAGCCCCGTTTATTTGTATTTATTAATTGGGTGTAGTGTTTCAATTTGACTTGTAATCAGACATACGATGTTTTGTGATCAGCCTGAGGGCTTTTGTTCAGTACCTTGTAAACCTTGTGGATATTAAAAGTGAGTTTGTTAACATTTAAATTTTGCTTATGTTATGGTAGTAGATAATCCCGTGTCCCGTTAGCGAGTAAGTGCGTCGCCTAATGAAGTGAGTGTAGAGGTGTGGGTAGGAAACTTGTGCCTAGCACAGAGCGTTGCTCTTGTGCTAGAGTTGTAGGGATTTGTGAAATTGTTCCCACGAGATTCGGGCACAATGTGAACTTGTGCTTTGCGAAATAATGTCATTCAACTAACTTATTTGTTTTATTGGTGTGTAAAAGTGAATTATGTCTGGGAACGACATCTTAACATTAGTAATCTCTCAGGAGGAAAGAGCCTCTTTTGAAGGGTGTAAAGCCAGAGCAGCTACTGAACGCCGCTTAGCGGCCACAGTTCATTCACATTCAATACCCGTGGGAATTATTCCCCCGCCGCAACCAGCATCCGGGAAGAGTGTTACTTTAGCCCAGCTTTGCCGACTGTCGGCCGTAGCGTACGGACGTGTTTTGTGTGTACTCCCGCTCTGAGTGCTAAGTAGCTCACGCTGTCCGGCAGTTACAACAGAGGCAAGAATCTGCATGATAAGCGGCATGCGGCGTCGTGGCGAGGTGTCGCGGGCGGCACGCCCGATGTAATATTGTCCCCAAGCGGGATGGCCCAACCCTAGGGACGCTAGTTTCTGGTCTACTTTAATGTCGTTCGCTGTCGGGAAGGCCCAAATGTCGGCGCGCTAGGTAAATATGCCATCTTAAGACAGTGAGATTAAGGTAAGTTTGGTGTACTGTTTGGACTACACCTTGCGAAGTTGGACTTAGATTAGAATAGACATTAATTGTATTGTGTATATTTACCCAAAATGTATGTTTCAACTCAGCTTAAATAGACTAACTGCAAGAAGGAGTTTGTAGTTGTAGTGTGTAATTTGTGACGAACTTGTTATTAACAAGAGTACAGTCGCACCATGGCGGCAAAAGGAAACCCTTTTAAGAGTCTAAAGGTAACTCTACTAGACAAGATGTCTCTTAGTACGAAGATAAATCTAAAGCCTCTCAGTGAGAGAAAATAAGATTTTAGGACTCTGTTAGGATTTGGCAATGTCCCTAAGGAGACCGCAGAGAAGGCAGTAGCAAACTTGACGAACCCCGATTTCAACTGGGAGGAGGGACAAATTAAATCCAAAACTGAGAAGAAGTGGCTCCAGAAGATCTGGTACACTATTTCATGTGAACCAAAAGAACTGGTAGATTCATGGCTTGGAGAAGTTTATGAAGTTTAGGGAACTGATGGAGTGCAAAGTAGCTTAGCCTCTAGAGGAAATGATGCCAGCGAAACCGAAGTAAGTGATAAAGATACAGACTCTGAAAAATCATCCTCCGATTCAGGGGAAGATGACACAGATCTTCGACAGGCCTTAAAAGAATCCAAAAGATTTACTCGAGCCACCAGAAAAGGAAAGGATGTTAAATCTGCAACGAAGGACACAATCAGTAAAGGCAAATCAACAGAGGACTTTGAAAAACAATGTGGATCCCAATATAACTCTGATCCAAAAATCAAAAGAAAGCTGCTGCTTAGGCAAAATATCCAGCAAATGGACAGGGAAAGTGTGGGTACTAGTGAGTGGGTTAAGGAAATAGAGGAGCATGTTGGTGAAATACATTCTTCAGCAGGCTCATTGGTAAGTCAACTGACTGACTACTGCCTTAGTTCAAGCTCCAAAATCAATAAAACACAAGCAGAGTGGATAGTGCCAAAGATCATAGAACTTGATGGAATGATCAACCATATTCTGATCGAAAATTCCAAGTTGGTAGGTTTAGTCAAGGGATTGGAATACATTGTTAAAGACCCAAGTGAACAACAGCACCTAGATGGTGCCCATAATATGACCTATGCCCAGATTGTTGGAGGTACCAGTGGAAAGAAAGAGGTAAGGCTTAAACCTGCCAAGAAAGTGGTCCTCGTTTATCCAGAAAAGGTAGGAGTTTCCAGCAAGGAAACAAGGAAAATTGTACAAACTTCTATTGACCCTAAAAGTAAAGGACTCAAGATATGGAATTTTAGGGAAATAAAAAATGGAGGGATAATGATTGAGGCAGGAGATGTTGAAACACTTAAAGTCATCAAAGGCCAGACCAGCAAAATAAAGGAGTTAGGACTGAAATTGGAGTCACCCAGAAAACGAGGTCCGAAAGTGGTGATATACGATGTACCTAGGAGAGAAGACAATAAGGACCTTCTAGAGACTATACCAGGGTGTCTACTAGGTCACTAAAGTCACGAAAGTCCCGAAAAAGTCACGAATTGTGAAAAAGGTCATGAAAGTCTCACAATAGTCACTAATTTGAAATATATTTTGGTATAAGTCACGAAAATTATTTTCGTGTGTTTGATTCTTGTCGAATCATTTGTCAAACGTGCATGTTTACAGTACTAGTATTTTTCGTGCACTGTGCAAGTAAAATAAATAATTAGTTTGTATATTAGTTATCATACTCGTTGTCATAAAGACAACTTAAATTTAGGTATATATTGATTACAGGTTGTTGTTGTACCGTCCCTTCTCTTTACCTTACCACGTGCTTCCGGGAATAGCTACAGCAGCAGAGCGTCTCTCTTCTCATTCAGCGGGTCGTAGGTTCGGAGTGCAAATGAAGACGCGTGCTATTCCAGTGAATAATTGTGACAGCTTTTATTTATCATCAGCTTTTTCAATACCGTGGTAATACATAAAAAGGTCCTCGCGTGGAAGTTGAGCGGGAAATACTACATCAAGTCCTGCGTGGTGTCTCGGCATGAATCAAGAATAGTAATTAATAAAAATTAGTTAGGCACAACTTGAAAGAGCTCCCGATCGCTGCTGCGGTGCTTCGAGCGAGTAAAGAAAAGAAATAAACTTTCAGTACAGCACATACAATACTAATTCGCGGCCACGTGGCATCCGTAGAGGGTATGGCAGCCCCTCGCTTTCGGAATCAACGCCTTAAGTGCACCAAATATGAATCCTGGCCACGTTGCCAATAATTAGTGCTTGTACACTACAGCCGACGTTTTTGTCTTCCAACCTCTAGTGGAGACATCACCCTACGTGCGCACTTCCATCTTCAAAAGACCTCTCGCTGCACAGCACGAGAGGTGCACATGTACTCACTTGCAGATCAGACACAGCAATGGCCGAGAGCGTGGGTACGCTACCCCAGCGTCACCCCCCCCCCCCCCTCCACACTTCAACAGCTTCGTGAACTCTTTTAACTTAATAATTAATTTGTGCTTGCAGAACATAGGGAAAATTACACAATTGCCGGACATCACGAATTTAAAGGCCCTGCTATTTAAACTAATTGGCGTGCAATGCGGAGTGATACCAATTTCCGAGGCCAGCCATCTTTTCCTTTAAGTGCGTCACCACCACCCAACCAACTCTCGCCGGCGCCGATCCGTCGCGCCTCCAATTGCCTAAGTACCTACAAGAGCTTACTGAAATGGAAAATCGCAAATAACATCTTAACCCGCCGAGCTACGGCAAAAACCTACAAGACAAAAAATGCGGGATTTAAACTGACAATTCAAATGAGACCTCAAACGTATTTCTGGGATAAAATTGACGTCTTAGCCCGATAACTGACCTCGTGGTTAGTAATAAATAATTAATAATGGATATCACCTCGCATGCCAAAAAAAACCTTTTAAATTGTTACCACACATTACTAATATTGGTTTGCCAGTATGGTCATATAGTAACAAGCAGCAAAATAAGATTGGTCGTACCAAGTGAAATTAAGACTGCCAAGCTTGGAGTTAAAACAAAACAGTAAATAATTATAATTATTACTAATGAATTTTGTTCATGTAGTATCTTTCTTCTGCGGAGGGCTTTTCTTAGTTCCACAGGTCTATAGTCCTCCTTGTCTGATTTCATATTTAAAAATTAGAGATAAATATGACAGGTTTAACAAACAAAAACTTTCACGTGCTTATGGTTACACATACTGACTTATTTCTTGAAGAAAACACAAATAAACACTGCAGGTTGCACTGATTCAGGGCAGCATTATCTCTGTTAAACCGGGCAACGGTAGTCGATGATGTGACAGATCCTCACTGGGGTTGTTACCTTATACACGTAGGCTGGTTAAACTACAAGGCCTCAGTATTTCAGGGGAGCTCAATCTTATTTACTGGCATATCGCCTGGTCACCTTAAGTTCCGCCGTCTTAAAAGATAAATTTAATCATACAAGTAGTAAAAAAAAACTCGCAAAACAAATAAAATAAAACAGAATAGGTCTGGTAAGGCCAGTTACTTCACAAGGTTATAAATTTGGACATGCTTCGCGCTCTATATTGGAGGAAACATAATGAAAATTGTCGGCCGTGTTGCACTATTAATTAATTCTGTTTGAACAGTTTTTCAAGAAAAAGTCACCAAAAAGTCACTAAATTTTACTTTTACTATCTGGTAGACATCCTGTATACATGGTCAAAATTTCAAAGATACAGAGGTGACACTTGATGACTTCAAAAGCAAGGTAAAGGTCAGTCACAGGACTGGTAAGAGGTCAAATGAAGATTATGTAAATGTAGTACTAGAGTGTACTTACGACATAAGAAATACGATGATTAAGCAGGAAAGAATGTATATTGGGTTTCATTCCTGTAATGTGAGAGACTACCTAGTGCCAACAAGGTGCTACAAGTGCCAAAGATATGGTCACTTTGCTGCGAAGTGTAGTTAGGAGCAGTGTTGCTCACAATGTGGTAAAGAAGGGCACAAATTTGCAGATTGCCCAAATAAAAATAAAGGTGATAAATGTGCCAACTGTATAAGGGACAAAAAGGCATTTGAGCACCGAGTTGACTCCACGGAATGCCCGGCCTATGAGGGAGCCATCAATGTGGAAGCATCAAGAATTGATTATGGCTTTTAGGATGATGAACCATCAATTGAGGTGTGGTCAGATCAATTTACAACGATCTGCAGTGGCGACCTCTGAGCTTAACAGAGTGGTGATTGAGCAAAAATCTGGATTTGGTACTGTTCCAAGAGCAATATGCTCCCTTTGGTATAGTGGTAGGGCTAATGGGCGATGTGTTTACAATCGGTGAAAATGTCCAAGCTGGAGTATTAAGGACAAACAATATAATAGATGTGACTATGATTAGCAGTGTATCTAATACACACCATGTGTGTGTGCAGATTACAACTCCATCCCTCCAGCTGTGGATGGTGTCCTCATACTTCCAGTACATGGATAATACCAGGGATCATCTAGACAGATGGGATGTTATTATTAATCTTCTACATGGAAAACCACTGGTCATCTGTGGTGATGTTAATGCTAAGTCAGAACTATGGCACTCCCTTACAACAGACAATGCAGGGGAAGAACTAAATGAGTACATTTTAGCTCAGGAACTTAATGTACAGAACCTGGAAGGACACCTACCAACATATGTGTCTCCAGCTCATGGAACAGAGTCAAATATTGATGTAACTATTACAAATAATAAAGCACATGGAATGGTACATGAATAGAGAGTCACTGAGGACTCATGGAGTGACCACAGGTTCATAATATTTGAGGTAACGGGTGAGAGACGACAGAAAATTGCCAATGTAGCTACCAGCAGGATGAAATCAGGTATGTACACAAAAATGCTAATTGGAGGCAGTTTGACCTTGCCCTGTTGAATAAGCTAGAAATGGAAGAAGCCAACCTCAAAGCAGTAGACCTTGAAACTAGAGCAGAAGCCATCACAAGAGTCATCAAAAGTACGTGTGACCAAGTGCTGAAAAAGACTCAATGTGGACTCCCATATATGTCTTGGTGGGACAAAGAACTTGAAGAGGAAAGAGGCAGAGTTCAGAGGGCAAGGAAACAACTTCATAGACTCTGTGGAGAAGAAAGAGAGAGGATGGCAGCTGAATATAAGGTTCTCAAGCAGGCTTACTTCAACAGGGTAAGACACAAGAAAAGAGAGTTCTGGACAAAATTTGTGTCTGAGAAAGGCAATGAAGATCCCTTTGGTGTAGTGTACAAGGTCTTTTCTGGTAAATTAAAAAGGACAGTGCCTCCGCCCTGCCTTAAAGAAAATGGAGTACCACTAAATGACATGAGCCTAAGCATGAGACTGCTAATTAACACTCTGTTATCGGATGACTCCCGAACTGATGATACTGAGGAGCATGCCAGCAAAAGATGGGAAATGTTAGAGCTACCAGATACAGAAGATCACCAGAATTCACTCCAGAAGAATTGAAGGTTACCATTCATGGGTTAAAGAATGGCAAGGCTCCTGGACATGATGGTCTTGGTGCAGAAATTATTAAGAGATGCTACTCACGAATTAAGACTCGTCTACTGAACCTGTACAACGACTTACTCCAGGCTGGCATGTTCCCAAGGATATGGAAAAAGGGCATTGTGAGGATCCTGCATAAGGGTGAGGGTAAAGACCCGACACAAGCAAAATCTTACCGGCCACTAACACTGTTACCAGTCCTTGGCAAAGCATTTGAAAAACTTTTGAACAGGAGGCTAATTACAGCATTAGAAGTAAATAGTGCCAAGTGCAGCGCGTGTCTATCCCTTCCTTCTAGATAAGCGTAGGGCGTGCAACACAGGCGGCACAGGACAGCACAGCATAATTTTTTTACGCACAGCGCAGTGCAGCACAACTGAAACCACTGTAGCATCACAGTACAACACTTTTTTTTTTTTTTTTTGCCTTGGCAACACCATGGATTTCTGAGTACCACGGATTCTCGGGGCCCGGATTTGCGAGAGTTTACTGTTTTATCAGTTACGAATAATACTTGCGAGCAAAGCCGCGGGGGACTATATATATATATATATGTATGTATGTGTGTGTATATATATATGTATGTATGTGTGTATATATATATATATGTATGTATGTATGTATGTGTGTGTATATATATATATATATATATATATATATATATATATATATATATATATATATATATATATATATATATATATATATATATATATATATATATATATATATATATATATATATATATATATATATATATATATATATATATATATATATATATATATATATAATTTTTATTTTATTTTATTTTTTTTTGTATTTGCTCTGGTATAGAATTTTGATTGATTTATTTCATCCCGCTGGCCATCAGTTCACTACATACGCAGAATAACAACACTTAACAATACATAAAATTCTCACTACATAGTTTGAAGACTAAAACTATTTTTGCGTGAGTAGATTCCCCCCAGAATATGATTTCATGTATTAAGAAAGTCTCAAACAAAGAATTATAGATAATTTGCAAGTCTTCTTTATTTAAAACTGTCTTTAAATTTTTAAGAGGAGAACATTCTGATGCCAATTTTTTTGCTTATTATATTTTTATGTTCTATCCAGTGTAACTCATGATTTGTGTGTGTAAACGTCCTGAAATTTCATATTATATGTTATATAAATGTGTAGCCTATATTGTGTTTTTTAATATTCAATTGAACCAAATTGTTACTTTATTGTTCTTAAGAATGAAATATATATAATCAGTTTTAAGTGTAAATTTAATATTGATGCATTTCAAAAAACAAAATAATAATAATAACTGTCACACAAGGAACAGAAATCATTGATCATGACCTTATATATATTTAGGGGAATTTCGTTTGCCTTTCATTTTTTGTTTCAACATTGCAGGTTAGTCAAAGGTATCAGAACACAAATGGTGTCTGTGAATGCTTCCTTAATAGCGTTAATAGTACATATATTAAAAATACTAGATGATGTTAAACCAATATTTCACTTACGTCACAGACACGGGGCAAATATGGGGTGTTTTTTAAATACATACTTCGGGTTAATTTTGTTGATTAATGGTAAAGTTTGCCCGTGTGACTCTAAATATAACATTATGAAGAAAATTCCTGCTTGCCTAAAAAATGAATTACCTTCAAAATAATTGTTTTCATATTTTTGTTTGTGTAATCATTTAAAGGGATGTAAACTGTATTTTCTGACAAGTAAAAGAAATTGTTTTTGTTGACTGCGCAATGCAGAAAAAATAACAAGATTTGGTAGATTGTGTGATTGTTTTATTTTCGGTAAGGTAAGGATTGTACTGGGTACACTGACCTTCCTACCATACCATTACTCAGACACTGGTATTCGTTGCTCCAGCTTCATATGCTCAGGTTTGTTAGGTCAGGATCCGATAGTAGGGATGCTATTATTTAAAGAAGATAAAACTGTTCTTGACGACATTTTTTACTTCATATTTAACATGAATACCACACACCTAGACCTTAGTGCATCACAGGTCGGCGGGCCCATGTGATTTAAAACACTACTATGTTACCATTCTCGTTTTTGCACTTCCCTCATCCAGCATAGCACTGCCCGAAGCTGCCACTCAACTCTGTCTGTATTTGCTGACTACTCTATCGCAGTTCGGCAAAAAAATTACTGCAACCTTAACTTTGATCATCATTCGGTCACCTTGCGGCCAATTTCTCAGAATACAACTGGTCCGTAGCGCGTCTTAAAGAACAAGAAAGACAGGCTCGCATTGTTGTGGCCACAACGTCCAGCAGTGCCATCTGGCGAACCTACATGCCAAACAACTATCTTCTACACCTTTCATATTGTATCTTGCGTATTATGATTACTGACAGTGATAAACTTATGATCCAGAAACTTAAGTGCAGAGCTTAAAAAAAATACTGTTCTTTCAAATACAGATATAAACAAATATCTTAAATATTATCATATTAAGCCAGCGCAACATTTTGCAGAATGATAGATAAATTTGAATATTGAGTAAGTGACCTGTGACAAATAATATAAATAGAATGTTCTGAACACTGTCCTAGGTTAGGTTGATTAAATCTTAATTTGACAAATATATATATACAGTATATATAAATTCAGACAACACATGACTGACCTAATCTCGTGATAGTTATGGCCCGCCTTGACTCATATTCTTACACTTTCAAATTACAATACTGTATTAACATTTTATTCATCTTACCGTTTTCGACGTTCTTAAAGTTTTGTTATCTATTTCAAGTATGTGCTTGTAGAGGGCCGCACACTATTTAATATTTTTTTTATATTGGCACACACGAACTTATGTTTGGAAAGGCAATGCCTGCAGAATTATGGTCCTGGATTCACCTTGTGACATTGCTGTGGTACATGAAGGGTAAAAGGGAGATATATTTTAATGCTGGGCCACATGCTTTGCCCCTTGGCACATACCCCCCATGTATCACACAATGCTTACATGGGCCACAATACTCTCATCACATCAGTAAGCATGCAGTGTCAAGGAGACTATGTAATTTGAATCACCGAACATTGTAGCACAACAGAACTATTTAAATTTGCATATCAACTTATATAGTAAATACATTTATTTTAATAATAAAAAAAATAATATTGGCTAAACTTACATATTGCTGACTCAATCATAGGATTAGTTTACAACAATGTTTATACGTTAATAAAATCTCGCTCATACATCCTCTATTACTTCCCAAATATGTCAACTCATTTTAAATGCGTAGGTGACCAGAAGTTACTGAAAATTAACTATTTTGATTGATCAAAGAGTCAGCATAGTATGAAAACAAATTATTGTATTTTTGCAATTTTAGAGAACTTTCAACAAGTCAGATCCGAAAAATTTGTTCTCTACAGTTTTTTTTTCAACTTCTTACATGCAGAACATTAATCCGATCACCCACTACCAGTCAAGTAGAAACTTGCATACGAGAGGCTCGTACGAGTGTGCCAGAGGAGTTCAAGCATACCAACAGTCCATACCGAGCAGTAAGACAGACTGCTCAACTGAGAACAATACTTGAACACGTGTCTCCAGCGTACCAAATTTTGCACACACAGAGCCGCATGCAAGTTCAACCACTTGACTTGTCTCGTTGACGCACCCTGCAAGGTGCTTAGATATATTTTACGCTCTGCCCCGTAATATTAGTAGTATGTAAGAGTCATTTAAATCCAGTATTGTGAGCCGTGTTGCTGTAAAACATAAAACTAAATGTTCAGAGATGTTTATATTTACCGTTTTTGTATGAATATATTCACGCCCGCCATAACCAATGTAAACAAACAGATGGACACAATGCAAATAATATGATCTTTGAAAGAACTGTGTTCTTGAACCCTGTGTGTCTACCTGATGATGGGAACAGATTCCAGTTCCCGAAACGTCGTTCATACTGACTGTTTGGAAAACTACTGTGTTTTATTTAGTCTCATCGTTTGTGTTGTCTGTCGTTTTTTTCTGTTTGTGTCCGACATCTTTGTGTTTTGTTTAGTCTCATCGTTGTGTCGTTTGCTGTAATTCTGTTTGTGTTTTTGTTTCGTCTCATCGTTGTGTCGCATGTCAACCTAGGTTTTTTTTTTTGTTTGTTTCCTTGTTTTATCTGACCAGATTCCAGTTTTGGAATTTCATGTTGTGTATGTATCCTGATGACTAAAGTATACTCTGCTTATTTATGTTTTCTTGTCTTATTTTTACTTTTAGTTTTCTTGCGTCAGTCATTTATTTCGCAATGGAGTATGTCCATACAAACAAATCCAGTCATGCACTCCCATTGCACAGTTTTTTCAAAGATCATATCAATGCCCGGTATGGACCCGGTATGCATATTTCTCTGAGGAAACTGGAAAACAAAATGGTTGATCTATCACAATGTTCCAACAACTTGACTTTTCTCTGCAAATGCCGCAGTGAAGGTGTAATTCCTAAGGGTCTTTCAGTCAAATCGCCTGTGAACAGCAAACGGGCTCAAAAAATAGCACTGAAAGCTAGCCAAAAGCTACTGAGCGAAAGAATATCTGCCTATCACTGTCAAAAATCACAACTGAACAATGAAATATCGGCAATACAGCTTGAGCTACAGTCCATAATTAGTACAAAAGATTTTAATTGCATGTATCAGTCCATCATGAATCTTGTCCAGAAAAAATCTGTCAAGTGCAAAGAAAGGCAAAAAAAAAAAAAATTTCCAAGCTGACCAGTACTGTGAATACCAAAACACCCTCCGCACCAAAAAGAACTAACACAGTTATTAATGCATCCTCAAAAAATTTGTCAAACCGGGAGGAAAATGTCTTACAAAAAGGTCTCAATTTCTGCATTGCTCCACGACACATTCCAGCCCTTGACATAGTTGCATCCGTTGAGAGTGCAATATACAAACTCCCTGCTGCTAAACAAGACGAATTTCGCTGGACTGTACGCACAGCGATTAATTCAGCTGGCCCACCAAAACCTAATATCTCTCGTGATGAACTCAAATTCATCAAAAATCTAAAATCTGACCCTGACATTGTAATCCTTCCGGCAGATAAGGGCCGTGCTGCTGTAGTACTAGATAAATGAGACTATGACAAAAAAATCACAGATCTCATTACCACTGAACAATACACACACCTTGAAAAAGATCCCACTGCCAGCATAGAACGAAAAGTGTACCAAACTTTGAAAAAACATCAAAGTCACTTTTCAGACAAATTAAGATCAGAGCTGACGCCACACAGCAGTAGATCACCCCACATATATGGTCTTCCAAAAATCCATAAAC